>JAMKCH010032965.1:0-16833 GCA_023653785.1 Ophioderma brevispina
ACATTTTACCTTTACCTCGGTAATACCTTTTTAACGCTGCATGTTAACAAATATTTCAAACTATTTTTAATATTTTGGAATCTGAACTGCGTAACGAACATCGAACTCAAAATACCCCGCGAGATTGCGCATTGAAAATACTGTAGGTGTGGTACCCACGTGAGTTTAAGTTGTTTGTGAAGTACTGCATAGTGCTGGACATGGCGCATTTGTCAATTTTTGTGACGCCACGTTCGCCGAGGGCTGTCTTATCCCTTTAACCGCGCTGTTTGAATATCCTTAACTGGTCAACTGATTACGACATATGTGTGGCTGCGCAGGGCCAGAGCAATTAGGACCAATTTAAAGTACCCGCGATAGCCGGGTACCTCAACAATAACCGGCCTTTTTTTAAAATAAACAAGGCTCTAGCTTTAATGAAATGTCCTATCCATCAAATAAGCACCGTTTCTAGCAGCCTTCCACTTCATCATAAACCTTTGCAGCTTCTTATATACTAGTCTCAACGCCATGGGCACAGTTCAAAAGCTTCCAACTGACTACGTAAATTTGTAAAGATGACTCTGCAGTCAGGATGAGTCATGATACCCATAATGCATAAGGTCAGTTCATATTATCATACAGTTAAACTAGCAGGTGCGTCAAAATAACTGTGCCCCTGGAATTATAGTGCACTTAGTGCATACATTAGCAATTAAGGTTACAGATAAACAAGCATTGTATTCAATATGGAATATGACCTCTGCCATGGTTTTGCATACAGTTCACTGTTGACGGAGGAAGGGGTTTTTAATTTAAAATGAAACATATAAATTGCCAAGTCAAAATTGTTTTTTCGTTCTTTTAGTATCAACACTGTCACTTCCTAAACTCACACATTTCCAGGCCGAGAGCACATCCCAATATATTCAGTTATGGCCTCAACCGGGGAATGTGGGGGGAGGGGGTAGGGGAGCCTAATGCATCATGTGCAAACATGTTTCAACTTTACATGGGGTAGACTAGTGTCGTATTCATTTTTTTTTCAGAAAAAAAAAAATCCATTGAAAATTTTCAACCACCATCCTAACCACAACATTAATCACACTGCTTTTTTAACCCAATAATTCACTTTTTTACTTCAATCTGGTAGCAGAAAATGGACAAATTAATTCCATTAAAAAAAATCCATGTTAGCTTTCGGCACACTCTCAATGTGTGTAAAACTGCCCATATGTGAGTTTCCATGAGATAATTTTTATCTCACACTATGGCCTGACCGCCGCATTATGCATGTTAGGATTACATGCAGGCCCAATGGCTTTCGAACACTCTCAATGTGTGTAAACTTCCCATATGTAAGTTTCATGAGATAATTTTTACCTCACACTTGCCCTGAAAGCCGCAATTATGGCATGTTTTAGGTAGCTACATGCCCGCCCATCAAGGCTTCGGAAACACGCTCAATGTGTGTACCAAACATCTTGGCCCATATGTGAGGTTCATGAGATAATTTTTATCTCACACTTGCCTGAAGCCGCAATTAGCATGGTTTCTTATGAGTACATGCAGCCCATAGGTGCCTTTCGGGACACTCTCAATGTGTGTAAAGACTGCCCATATGTGAGTTTCCAAGATAATTTTTATCTCACACTTGCCTGACAGCCGCCCTTTGCATGTTTTAGGAGTACATCAGCCATAACTGGATTTTTTTATTATGGACAAATAAGATCCATTTTGAACTTTTGAGTTTTGCAATTTCATCTTGAAATTAAAGGAACTGTGATAACTTCTTGTCATGTTGGCACATAACAGTTGAGGAACGTGGTATAGAAAGGATGTTTGAGTTAGGTTAAGGGTGTTTGTGGTGTATGCATGCATGCAATGTGTTGTGTACAGATGTTTTGATTGGTTGGCTAAATTGCACATAACTATGGCCTACTATTGTTCTGCCTGTGATGGGGGTGGGGGGGGGGGCAGCGTATTAATTTCTGCCTGGTCCTGAGGGAATTGGCATTGGGTACAATTAAATTAAATACTGCCAATTTTTAGCAGCACCACAGCTCAAGGTGAGGGTGTGGAGGTAGGACAGGACTTTCTTGATTTGGGCATTGGGATTTACAAACGTAAATTTGGGGAACTTTTACATGCATTTACTATACCAGTCTCTGTGTCAGTTATTAACAAAATCTTCCTTAAATCCTTAGTTCGATATCATCTTAAGTAATTTTTTACATGGTACATCTTTGGAACATAATTATTGACTTCACAATCTTTCGGGGTTAGTGGATAACCCCAAACTCACATATGGGCAGGTTTCCACACATTGACAGTGTTTCCCAAAGACTAGCACCCGAAGTTGAGGGCGTTTGAATTCGCTGTTGCTGTTAGGTTGGGCATGTCTACCCCCCTCTATTCACAACAACGTAAAGGGGCGCACCGCTAAATAGTTCCGGCAAAATCTGCGTACTACTAGCACTCTCCCTTTTTAGCTTTTTTAAAAAACAATGCGCCAATATTTTTTAGGTGTATATATCTTGTCAACTATTGGAATTAGATAGTAAAATTAGGTGTCATTGAAAGCTGTGAATTTACTGCATTGATATAATATGGAAAAGCGACAGATTTGGTTATTTTTTACCAACAAAATCGTAGTGAACTACATGCTTTCACTCAGGGTGTGTATAGCATAGTGGTGCTTTCTTTGAAGATTTTGGCCCTAAATTAATGCTCCAGAAGCATATGTCCGGACCCTATAGACTCTCAAGACAGAAACCCTTTGCTGTTGCCCGTACTTCCTGGTAACAAGTGGGTCGAAGCTATCAACGCATATGGCGTGTGGTCAGATGGGTGACCCAGCAACAGCATATCACTTCTGGTGGCCAATCAAGGCAATTGCGTTTTTTCCGCGTAAATCCGCAGAGAACCATGAAGTACGCGCCCCGTCAAAGGTTTTCTGTCCCCCCAGGCGCCGTAGCCAGCCCGGTTGTTTCTGAGTGGGAATTTCCCAGTAGGTGCAACAAATGTCCCGAGTCACAAGCAAAATTTCGCCGGTCGCAGGGCACAGATCCTTAAAAATGGCTGATTTAACGTAAATATCAGTGTTTCATTTCCCCGATTTCGCCTCAAAAAGAGTTTCAGAGGGGGGCACTCTGTGCCCCCCTTTGCCCCACTGCTACGTCCACTGTGTCCCGCCTTAAATGTTTCCTGGAGCATAATAATCGGAAAATGTCCCCGGTAGCTAATATGCTCCTGGAGCATTCTTTGAATGCACAAGGCTCCAGGAACATATAGCAAATGTGGGCCTGGAGCAATGGAGAACTGTTTTGTCAAATACCGCATGCTCCTGGAGCTGCAATGTCATTCAATTTGGGTTAGAATATTTCTCCAGATTATGTTTGTTCCAGGACCCTGGTCCTGTACCTTTATGGTCCTAGAGCAGTAAGTTTGGTCAAATTCCTCAGAGTGTCAAACAGTGTTGTCATTTGAACTGCTAGCCAATTGCCGATCGAACTTGAAAGTTGACAGTATCTTGAAGGTGAAATATTCCATTAAAATGGCTTGGGCAAGTTTAGGTATTAATATTAACCCACCCTCCAATTGCAATTTGGACGAAATCGCATGTACTTTGAAGCTGGGGCACACTAAGGCCAGAGTAATTCTGCAATCTTATCCTGCATGTCCTTGGGTTTATTGCGTCAAGGCGCAGAATTCGTAGTGGAGGGGCCATATGGCACTCTTTCCGTGAATTTTAAAAAGGTAATGATTGAATGTTGGCAGGATGTTGGCGTTTCCTCGTGTTTTTGGCAATATCTTGTTTCACACCCGCCGGACGTCCCGGTTGACCAGCATACTGGAGCTTTATTCCGTTATTGCGTTAACGGCTTTTATTCGTCACTGAGTTGGTTGGTCAATGACATCACAGTTGGCAAACGATACATTCCCGATTTTTTGTGCAACTTATCTTGTTTTCGCCGCCGTGACTTCACGTTGACCACATACACGTGTGGCTTTATTTCGTTATTGCATTAACAAGCTTTAGTCCGTCAGGTGAGTTAGGTGGTCAATTACGTCACAGGTGGCCAAACAAGACATTTCCCGTTATTTTGGTTCCTTAGCAGCTCAGTGGGCTATAGTCTAAGATTCACTATGATCGTAAAATACTCTATAGCGTAAAAAAATTCAAATTTATCACTATCGACCCTACTCCTTTTGAAAAAGGGAACATTGTTTACCGAGAAGACCTGGTACTTTCAATGACTTTTTAGAAGATTTGAAATTTGAACTATTTCAAACCCAGACCCCCATTTTGGGTTAAAATTTTCGGCAAATTAATTGCACAATACATCCTATTTTGGAAAGTTTTTGGACTTTGGAAAGAATTTAGTATTGTGCCACACCACCCTATAATTCTGCATCCTCATAGGCGATTAACTGCATGTTTGGATTGTGGCAGCAAAACGAATTCATGCCGTTGTGGAAGTATATCGTCCAGCGTACTCACGGCCGGCACCAACGATAAGGGATCGGGCACTCCCTTTTGTTAACTCTTCGCCAACATTGTTTCCACGCTTTAATTCCGTTATCGTCTATTCGGAGCCCGACATGGCCTCCCGCCGGCCTATACATGCTTTCACAACCGGCATTTTGGCTACCTTTCACCCTAAAGACCCTACTTTTTGCACTTCTCTAGCTGTCACCAAATACCCCATGGTTGACAGCGTCAGCCTTACACCCATACGTCCATTCATACGCGAGTGTTGTCGTCCCCGGTGCAATTTTTTTTGCCAGTTTTACAGCTCCTAAACCTCACATTTTAGCCCAAATTAATTTCCAAAGTCATGATGTCCTTCGAAACCCTTCTTTTGCTTAAAATTTTAATTTCACAATCGTCCCAAGTCCTGGCGCATTGCAACACCGCCACACGCGCCTACCCAACCAAAGTTGATTGCCCCCCCCCCCCAGGTGTTGGCCCACAAGTACTTACTGGCTTGCTTTCACCCTGCTGAAGTTATAACTTATTTTTTGATATTTTCATAATTTTAGTATTTGTTTTACTGCCAAATTACTGGCATTTTAAGTTATGCTAGCAATGGGATTTCAAATGTCCTACCATCAAATAAGCACGTCTAGCATCGCCTTCACGACTCATCATATAACTTTGGCAGCTTGTATACACTCTTATCTCAACTCCATGGCAAGTTCAAAAGCTTTCACCTTACTACTGTAATTTTTAAAGATGAGCTCTGCAGTCAGTATGCAGATCATGATACCCAGAATGCATAACGTCAGTTCATATATCATACATTACACAGCAGGTGCCTAATGCGTATCCAATAAATAAATAAATAATAATAATGACTTTGCCACCTGGAATGATAGTGGCACTTATGCATACAATTAGCAATCAGGTTCCGATAAACAAGCATTGTATTCAATATGGAGTATGACTTTGCTTCCATGGTTTTTGCTTACAGTTCACATGTTGATGGAGGAAGGGGTTTTTTATTAAAATGAACATTATAAATTGACAAATTCAAATTGGTTTTTCGTCTTTTAGTATCAACACTGGTCACACTTCCTTAAACTCAACACATTTCCATGCAGAAGCAAATCCAATATCTTCATTGATGGCTCCAACAGGGGAATGGGGGGGGGGGGAGGGGGAGTGGACCTAATGCATCATTTGCAACATGTATCAACTTTACTGGGGTAGACTAGTGGCGTATTCATTTTTTTTCAGATAATAAAAATCATTTGAAAATTTTCAACCACAATCTAACACAACATAATCACACTGCTTTTTTTAACCCAAAATTCACTTTTTTACTTCAATCTGGTAGCAGAAAGGGACACAATTTAGTCCATTTTAAAAAAAGTCCATGTTGTAAACATTGCGGAAAATGTTCATTGCCAAAGTGAATATGATGTACCATGAAAAGACACACACAGGGAAAGATCTTATCAAGGTAAGCACTATGTAAAGGTTTACACTAAAATGGTCCAAGACACAACATGAAAAGACACAACACGAAATGACACAGACAGGGAGAAAGACCTCACCAAGTTAAACTTTGCGCGAAAAGGTTCATTAGCAAAGGTGAAGATAACTAACATGAAAGACACACACACAGGAGAAAGACCTCACCATGTAAGCACTGTGGTAAAGCTCAGTACTAATGGGAACAAGACAAGACATGAAAAGTGCATGAAGGAGCAAGACCATTATAAATGGTAAACACTGTGGATAAAGGTTTTAACACTAATGTAACAAGACAAAACATGAAATCAGACACACAGGAGAAAGGCCTCACAAATGTAAGCACGTTGGTAAAGGTTTTTTCACATAAAGCTCACAAGACAAAAACATGTGAAATGTACAATTGTGGGGAAGGTTTTATCACTAAATGGGAGAAGTAACACAGAAATGCACAAACACGGTAAAGGATTACAACATGAGCCTTTTTCAATATGAGTATCATTACAAATCAAAAAGTCAAGGCTTTTTGTCTGTAATAAAAACGTAGCCATGGGGTATATTTAATTTCCCCCATACAGGACTGGAAATTATAATAATTTTATGATTTACCCTAAATTTGAACCCTCCCAACACACGAATAGTAAAAATTTAATTTTGCTATGATCCGATTCATTTTAGAAAATACAAGAAAAAAAAAAACAAACACAAAATGAAATATAAACAAAAATACAATTATAGCAATCTGAATATTTTAACAATAGTTGCGTACTCCAAACTACAGAGCCCAGGAGAAAAGACACAAGAATGATTAAATAAAAAAAATGACAAGGGTGTTTGGAAGTACCAACAATTGCACTAATTTGGAGAAAATTTCAAAAGTCTGTGATACCATAGTCCAAATTTCAAAAGGTCATGTGATCCCAAAATTCCAACGTCAGACGGTCATGTGATCCAATAAAAAATCCTATTTTAACATATGAAAACCCTGATCTTTACACTTATTTTTAGCCCACAGAGTGCAAGTACTTAGGTACTTTTAGCATGATAATGAAATGACATGAAATGAAATGGTTCTGAAACTTCTTGAACACTTTCATACTTACGTACTGACATGTTTTGTTGCAAGCATTAGGGTGGTTCATACCCACCCTCTATTCGGACCAAAGTTCATATCTTGAATGGTTTTAATTATTATCTCAAAATGTCAACATACTACAGGTATATCAAAATCTCACCATACCATCTCAAATTTCTGTTTAAATTCTCAATGTGAGTATAATATTACTCCAACTTACTATAGGTTTTTCTCAGTTATTTTCAAATTGCCAACATGAAGCGAAAGATAGTGACGATTTCCCTGATGGGCAGCATAAATAATAATAGCAACAGCGCTGTGATCTTGTGAAATGCCGCTTGATAAAAGCCAGGTAGTCTATTATTCGTATTATGTTTCATATTGCTGAACAGTCATAACAAGGAAAATCCTTGTAACACACGTAGAGTGACTGACATTGGTGTCACTTGATTCTTTAATCAAGAAAGAAAAAAAAAAAAAAAAAACAAAAACCCCAGCTTGTTATAAATTAAAATGAAATTAATTTAACCACTTTCAGGAGATTTGTGAGTGATGAAATTGGGGCAAATTGGCCATTGTACAGTTGTGAAAGTTCCCCGGGGGACACTCGCCCCATGAAATGGATAGGGTTGTAAGGGTAGTGTTTCCAAACCCAGGCGGCATTCAGTGACGAGGACTGCAAAAAACAAAAATAGGGGTCTTTGGTGGATTTCAAAAGGTTGGATGCATATGAGTATTGGTTGATTCCTACTTGTGGTATTAATCTCTCAATATGAGGGGTTCCTTTGACCTCAAGTATACACTAACATATAAAGTACTAAAATCCTTCGATAAGCGATAAGTGTCGATTAAACAAACTATTTGTTATCTATTAGGTAATGCTAATGGCAACAGTTAATACATGTCATGTCCTACACCCATGAGCTACAAGCAGCACGGGGTCTTTTTTCAGTAAGCTAGGGGTATCTCCTCTACCATTGATAAACATCAAAAGTGCATCATACTACTTGTTCTCCATTCATGTCAATACCCTGGTCAATACCATACTCTTCTGAAAGTGTAAATCACCTCGGTGTCATTTACAGGTAAGTTGCATATGCATAAAACTTAGTACAGCCCAGCATGGACTCATGAATTGCCGCATTGCAGGGGTTTCTGTAACCTGACCAGATTTTACTCTGAGGCTGAACAGTGGATGCCACGTACTGCACTATCAGTATCACCATGGAGTTATTATGTAAACTAAGAATCCATGGTATCAATATGAATCCACAACCACACGGTGAAGGTTTGTCAATTCATGGTGAGTCAGGTTATGTACACAATGTGGGTGTGAAATCAATATGTTGGTATGCATGAGACTCCGTAGCATTCTCAATTTATAAGGGGTTTAAGGTCATACATAGCATCATGCCGCTTGCCGCTTGGTAACGCCACTTGCGGCATGCAGTGAGATTAAAGTTTAACCCACAACCTCAACCAATTGTTATATAGTGTCATTAAGATTAAAAACATCTAACTTTATAAAACATCACACAGTAAATTCTAGCACAACATTTTAAAACATACACACATAAATTCTAGTCACAACATTAAATTGAATACACCAATTGTAAATAGAGACACATCATACACTGATGAACCAGCTCATCACCCGTCCATGTATTAAGCAGGGATTGAGCTATTATACTCAAGGGGCGGTATCACTTAAACTACGTCATGTCAAGCGGTACCGCTCCAAAGTTGAAATCAAGCTCAAATCAAGTAATTTGCCGCGTTGGGAAAGAAAAAAAGCGGCAACCGAATGCGGCAGGGGGATCGATTTATTGGCTTACGCTTTGCCGCTTGGTCGCGCTAGCAATTCTACATGATTGCGTATAGTGACGTAAAGTGCATCATTAGCGCGGCCCAAGCGGGTAAGCGGCATGACACTATGAAATGACCTTTATGCTCTATTTCATGGGAGTTTACGGAACCCTGACCCATCTGACACTTTTTCTGACACTTAGAATCAGAAACCCTCACAGAATAAAAGTCTGTTACAGTTAGAATGCTGTCAGAAAAACTGAAAAAACTATGTTAGATGGGTCAGGTTATGGAAAACTCCCTTACCAATTGTATTTCGTATCTGGCTTGATTGATTTCTTTTGAAGTTCAGTCCACCAGGCCTTGGACAACAAGGAGACTTATAAGGAACTCAAATTAAGAAATAAGGGTGATGACAGATCCTTTATGGTCGAATATGTGTCCGAGGCTGGAAAAAAATAAATAATGGACGAGGAGCAGCCGAGAGTCCATTATTTTATTTTTTCCGGACGAGGATACATTATAGCCCATAAATAATACTGCAACCCTTTATTTCTATTCTATTACTGAAACAGTGTGATATAAGGAGGAAATATATTTGCGACCCATTATTGCAGAATAATGGGAAGTAAAGCGGACCAATCAGAAGCTGCATTTTCAATAAGGGGCAGCAGAGGGTAAAGAATAATGATTAAAGGGCAACGAGAGATTTTGAGTACCAAATATTGTGTCATAATAGTAAATTCATATAGATTAGACACTCAATAGATTTCTTGAATTGTGTTTCGCAATACAGAAATGTCTGAAAAGGAGAGAACAAAGGCGATTTGGATTTGCTTGTTTTTTTTCCAAGTAAAAACAGGCTGAATTCGTATTTGCTCCTATACGAAATTAAAAATTTCACAATTTTGCTACCAAAGAAACATTTCTTGGCTTAATCCTTCAGATGGGGATATTTTTGATGGAAAGCTTTACATCAGGGCAAAAATCAGTACTTTCGATTTTTTTAGGGACACCCCAGGTCCAATTGCACAAAAAGCAGGGGAATTAGAGGACAATCATGTTACTATGCCCCTTTGATTTTCGATTGGCCCAAGCAGCATGCTCGCTGTGCCGTGTTATTTCGTCTTGTATCACACGGCTTGGAACCAATGAAATTGCGTAAAAAATCTCAAGATAAAATAATAAATTCAACAATCACAAATCTACAGTAGTAAGAAGTGTATATTGGTTCACCATGAGTTGAAACAAGTGCCAACACTACACACCCACAGGAATAGAAATTTAAAGGTCACATGAAACTCTTCCTTAAGATTCTTATTTGTGTTCTTTATCATATACTTAGGCCAAAAACATAAACTTAAAGGGCAACGAAAGATTAATAAGGCACCCAAATATTGTGCCATAATAGTAATTTCATATAGATTAGACACTCAATAGATTTCTGACCTTGTATTTGGCTACAGAAATGTCTTATGAGAGAAAAAAAGGGATTTAAATTTGCTTACATTTCATTGTAAAACATAGGCTAAATTTTGTATTTGCTCCTATAAGATACAAAATTTGGAAATTTCACAATTTTTATACCAAAGAAAAAATTCTCAGCTTAATCCTTTCAGATGGGGATATTTTTGATGGAAAGCTTTACATCACGGCCAAAATCAGTACTTTCAATTTTTTTTGAGACACCTGATATGTGAAATCTCTCGTTGCACCTTTAAGGGGTTTGCACTTCCGTTAGTACATAACGGTGGGGGGGGGGGGGGGGGGTGGGGTTCCTAGTGACCCCCTAATATAACCACTTTCCTAAAGGACTTTTTAGATGAAATCCACCACATGTTAGAAGGCTTCAAAGACATCAACAAATAAAGAAATAAAAACTGAAGAAACTTGTTCAGTAAGAAAATTAGGGGCAAAACATTGATTTTAATTTTGCGTCAAAATGTGCAAAAAAGACACTAATTTGTTTCTGCATCTTCTACGGCATTGCTTCACCTAGACTTGTGCTGATTGCTTTAATTGGGGAAGAATGAACTATATTTACCATATTAAGCACAAACATAATGTCTCATGCCAGTTTATATTTTTTGGGTTACTTGTATAATTAGGTTCCTAAAGTAAACATGATATATATAAAATATTATGGCTCCAATGACCTACTATACTTTGCAAGATTTTTTTAATTATTCACTAGGTGTATGCATTATGAAAATCAGAATCACAGTAACTCTAATAAGATTTTTCATTTTTGTCATGGGCACTGCCGTTAGTGCATAAGGGGGGGCTCCTGGGGACCCATTCTAATTAACTCAAAAACGATGTGATGGATTTGAATTTTTTTTGCACCAATGCAAGCACAACTAAAAGTTAGACGAATACAAAAAATATAAACCAAATATATTGCAGCGTTAAAAATCGACGGCTGAAAAACTAAAAATGGGTCCCTAGGTGCCCCCCCCTTATGCACTAACGGAAGTGCCCATCATGACAAAAAATGAAAAATCTTATTAGAGTTACTGTGATTTTTGTTTTTGAGAAAATCACATTAGAAAAACTGATCCCCATATACGATTCAAACGATCAAATCCAATTAAACGAAATGAACAATTTACAATTTATCTTAGCTAATATTCATCAATTCTTACTTGATAAAATGGATGCAATACATTGAAAGAGTTACTTTTCCGTCACACCAAATTTACGCAAATTGGTGATTAGGTTCATGACACTTGACAGATGTTGAATACTAAAGCGTTATTCAGCATCCGTCATTATGGAATACAACAATCGGTGTTTCTTGACGCCGCAGTATGTTTCCAAACAAGCGTACGAGGCGCATTCAAGATGTATGACTGCGTGTGTGGCGGTGGCTACGGGTTGTGAAAAATTATTCGATGTCAAAACAACTAAAATTGTTGGTTAATGTAATGTTTTCTAGGGTAATATTACATGTAGCTTCTCATTTTGGCCCTTAAATGTGAAAATTACACATTTTGAGATATAATCCATTATTTTGGCCCTTATTATAATAGGACAAAAATTAGGACATGTCTATTTGGAATGACAATATTCAAGAACATAAATAATAAGCCCAGTGGTTATTTTTAATTAAATGTCATATTATTCACATAATCTTTACAATAAATAAGTTTTGCATTGGTCAAAACAACTCTGTGTTGGTTCAGAGCTTCTTTGAAATTTGTAATCGGAGTAACAAAATGGTACACAAATTTCAGGTTTTGTCCAATTTTGAATTAAAATTGACAAATTAATTTCACCCCAAAGGTATACTTAGCAAGACATTCATTTTCATGTAGTTGTTTCAGAAAAGCAATAGCAAAACATGGTAGTAGTAAGTTTGAACAGAATTGTCTTTAGTAAGAAAAATTATTTCGATTTGATAAATAAAAAAATTCAAACTAAAAATTCCAGGGAATTATGGGATTAAAATATTAACTTGTTATGCCCAATATTACCCCCCCCCCCCAACAAGCTTCACAGTTATTTAGACCTAGTACTCCTCATTTTTTGAGTTGAATTTTTTTATCACTCTTT
Source organism: Ophioderma brevispina (assembly GCA_023653785.1). NCBI lineage: Eukaryota > Metazoa > Echinodermata > Ophiuroidea > Amphilepidida > Ophiodermatidae > Ophioderma > Ophioderma brevispina. Next base: position 12,396 of record JAMKCH010032965.1, read on the forward strand.
TTACATCCACGAAGTATTCGGGTGGTTATAGTACTGGGGTTTTGAAGCCATGGTTTTTAACTGCGTGTTTATCTATATCGGTTTTGTCTGAAATTTTTGCATGGGTTTGGATGACGTGGGAAAATAATGGAGCGTTTTCGTTTGGTGACAATAAGGTTGTGAAAGCCAGGTTTAGGGTTCCTAAACAAACAAATTACTTGAATTTGGTTCGTGATGGGTCATACAGCTCCTTTGGGATGTGTGCATTGTAAAGTGGCAATAAGTCAATCACAGTTAAGCTCGGGCAAGCCTTTAAGCCTTATCACTTGTCCTTGTGTGTCAATCAATGTGCTTGCAATTGTGTTTGTTTACACCTAATTAGGGGCACTACCTTGCAAGACATATTCCATGTCTGTTGGATTCCAAGGCCTAAAACACCTGTCTGGTCAGATGAGTAATTTTGAAAATGCGTTTATATTGCCTCAGAATGTTAAATTTGTGTTTTTTCCAGGATAAGCCCAGTGCATGCACCCAATCGAATTTGACACTAAAGTGACTGCTCAATAATTATTCTGGTCATTCAGATAGTCTAATATCCTCTACCAATTTCTTTATCCAATTGAAAATAAAACTGTATTGGAAATTTTCTGATCCACTAACCTTTCCTGTATGTGTGGTGTGTATAGTGTGTGTTAAGTGTGTGCGTGGGTGCGCCGTGCGTGTGTGTTGTGTCTGTGGTCTAGGTCTGTATGCCTTGCTGTGCCCGTGTCTCTCTGGCTGTCAGGTTTGTAGGTGGGTGTGTTACATGTATGTGTGTTGGAACTTAACAAATGTAAAAAAATAAGTAAAATTAACATTATTGAAACAATTATTAACATTATGCTCACGCAAGACCAAGAAACCAATTGGTATGTACATATGTACATACGTTTGTCCGTGTGTGTGCAGCGGTTGCGGACAGTATTTACCCACGGTTTCTTGTATTGTGTCTGTGATGATTTTTCCCATCATTTGAGAAGGGAATCCTCAAGGGTTAAGTTAGAATTGAATTAAAAAGGGCATTAAATTAAAGGTAATTCCAAGAATCATTCAAATATCAGCCCCATATGTTAAAGCATTGTGATTTCCAATATTTCGGAACAAAAAAATGATTTTACTGGGAATGGATTTTCGCATCATTTGGGGAAAAGCGCCCTCAACGGGTTAAGCTTACAAATAAAGGGGCACTATGCAGGTTAATTAATGGAGTTCGAATGAGTTATGTTTAGAGGTTTTTGTTATGTTGGGTGAAAATATGGATGAAAGTTCATAAATGAGTTGTTGTTTTTAGAGGTTATTTGTGGTTGAAGTAATATTTGTGGAAGGGTTTTGATTTTTTTTTTATGGAATGTACTTTTGCATCATTTGAGGGAAAAAACACCTTCAAATTGATATTAAAGGGGCATTATGCAATTCAAAAAAAGTAAATGGTAGTCATTGATGAGTTGCGTTTTAGGTGTTTGCTGTTTTGGGCGAAAGTTATGGATTTAGATTGGTTCATTGATGAGTTATGTTATTTAGAGTTCATTGATGAGTTGGAATGGAGTTATCAAAGAGTATGTTAAGTTTTAGAGTTATTTTGGTGAGTTATGGAGTTCATCAATGAGTTATGTTGTTTTAGAGTTTTTTTATGTTTTGGTGAGGTCATAATGGAGCCCGTCAATGAGTTTTAAGCATTATGTTGTTAGTGGAGGTATGAATGGGAGTTCATTGATGAGTTATGTTCTTAGAGTTATTTTGGTGAGTAGGAATGGAGTTATTTTTGGTGATTATGGAGTATCGAGGAGTTAGTTTTAGAGTTTTTTTGTGTTTTGGTGAGTTATAAAGGGAGCCCATCAAGAGTTTATTTGTAGTGAGGTATTGAATGGGTTCAATTGAGGAGTTATGTGTTAAAGTCATTTGGGTGAGTTATGGATGGGTCTTCAACTGTTTTTGTTTAGAATGTTTAGGTTTTTTTTCGTGAAGTTGTGGCATTTCATTGAGAGTGATTGTTTTAGAGGGTTTTTTTGTCTTGGTGAGTATGGATGGAGTTCACCAATGATGAGTGTTTTTAGAGTTCTCTGTTGGTGAGTTATGGATGCAACACAGCAGCTCGGAGGCCAGCCCCCATAATCCTTTGCGAGGCGAACATATTATCGAAGGGTAATGGCGTGAGACTCCATTCTTTCTTGTCGCCGGGAACGTGTAACATCGGTCAATTGTATCAACACAGACAGCCTATACGCTAGAGTACATGGTCACGAACGATACACAAAACTCAATGTTAAGCACTGCACATGAATTTAAAATTGCCAAGTCAAAAAAAAAAATAAACATGCAATGATGCAAGTCCGTTATTCCTAGCCCCGTTCCTAGCCCGACAAATCAATACATCTTTTCCTAGACTCACTCACTCAGTCTCAACTTCAATCCTAGACTCAAGTTACCGTCCCCGGTTACCGTCCCCGGCCCAAGTTGCCGCCTATTCTTAGTAAATCTTACCAAATGACCCAACAAACAGTTATACAAAGAAGTAAAAATGCTGGATATAGCCACTGAAACTAGTAATTACTAGAAATTTATCTTTAGAAGTAGGGAATCACTGTGGCGAAAGCATTACGAAAGTACGAGTGGAATTTGTAAACACTAGAGCAGATACCCTGTTTTGACGTATCATGTAAATAGTCTCATATTACGCGTCATTGTTTTAATCATGCCGCTGGCGGACATTAGGGGAGCCTCCACTCAATTCCTGTTAGCTCAATCGTACGCTCTAAATGCCCTACAGTTGATACCAGCTTTCTGGCTGGTTTCAAGAAATTCTGAAAATGATGAAGAAATATTGAAAATACTGTTTACACAAAGAAGCGCATAGCAATTGAGAATCATTTCTTGATCGTTCACAAACTATACATTAGAAATTCAACCCACTAGACTTAAGCGCAACTCTCGATAATGTACAAGGGGCGTTTGTTGTGCGGAACTATGATTACGTGTTATTGCTATGAGAGGTTCCCGGTGGCACGGAAAAACAAATTTGTCGGTGAAAAGGTACTTGGGAAGGTCTTCTGAGCTGCTGTTGTTGGTGAGATATGGATCGAGTTCATTGATGAGTTATGGTTTTAGAGTTCTTGGTGGTCGCGAAAGCCGGGTGACCGCCTTGTATCTATTAAAAGGCCATTCCTCCATTATTTACCTTTTTAAAGGGCAATTCCATTAATCAATTTACCAATTAATTCCTCCATTTACCAATTAAAGGGCCATTCAGGCCATTTCTCAGTTACCAGTTAAAGGGCTATTTCTCCATTTACCAAAGGGGCCATTCCATAATTTACCTTGGAAAGGGCAATGCAATTTTATTTAAAATTACAGTGCCATTCCTTCATTTACCAAAGAAAGGGACATTCCTCAATTTACTATTTTATTAAAAGGCTATTCCTCCATTTACCAAATAACCGGCCATTCCTCAATTTACCAGTTAAAGGGCCATTCCCAATTAAAGGTGCATTATATGATTTTCTGAAAATGGTTAAGATTATAATTGGATTTTTTTTTTTTTTTTTTTTAAAGCATATTTTATGTCCATCTTGAATCTTATTTGTTCAAAAACTGTCTGCCAACCAATAACTTGTCTTAGGTGTCTCATGCATTGCGTCTCCAAGATTCATTCCAGTTCCACCATACACGTGGGTCTTATGCATCATTGATGCTCTCGTTTCCTTCGTGCAATAGGCCATTTAATGTAAAAAAGCATCTATAATCACACCAAATCCACCTAAAATACCAGCAGACACTAGCTGACTTAGGATCGGAATGAATAAATAGTTCTATAAACACATTCCAATATAGAATACCCTTATGTTTACTATGGTTATAATTTTGACAGGTTCAGTAAAATTGTTATTTCTTAGTTTTAGCATGTTGTCTCTTTTCCCTACTTGGATATCATGAAGGTTTGTATTTTGAAGTGTGGCATTGGGGGAGGGGTTAATTTTGCATTTCTAATGCATTTTGCATTTCTATTTAAAAAGCCCTGGTGAGAAATCAAGTATATAGTTCTATGACAAAAGGTTCAACATCCCGTCAGAATCAATACACCCAACAATATCATCAGAATAAGGAAATGTGATGTGATACCTTGAAAGTTTCACCAAAGGCACAGTAGAAATTGGGAATTCTTACATACCATGTAATTGGAAACTGATGAGCTCTGATTATTAACGTACTACAAACATTTGGTAGGCTGGTCTCGGACCACAAAATATTCCACTGGACCAGATAATTCTGAACATTTGGGGTCCAGTGGACTAAAAACCTAAGTGGTAACCCTGATACCTGGGGTACTCTTCTGCATCTGTCAGGGGATGGGGAAATATCAATTTATAAATTAGAAATCCTATCTAGAACAGTACTGTGTAGTGTACTGCTCATGTGCTTGAGC
>JAMKCH010032966.1:0-15548 GCA_023653785.1 Ophioderma brevispina
GCATGTCATTGCAGGCAGTTCCCAAATAATATTGCCTCATGCTGATGTAGTGCAAATGAGTCTCATTACGAGGATTAAATAAGTCTTCTCACCAATCAACATGACAACCCACATGCCTCATCTTATGATGAAACATTCCAAGGACAAGGCACTGAACTGACAATACTATTTTATAATCTTGCTTAACTCCTCATGTGGTATGGAATGATGCAATTTGGAGGTTGGTTGTTTTTTTGGCGATTCCATTTTAGTGTTCGTGCCCCCAGAAACACACATGCAAACCCCCTGGCAGGGAGCAATAATGCAAATGAGCGCAGTATAATCTACAATGAGTCTCCCAACCACATGCCACTCACATTTGCTACTTAACATATACACATCCTTGAAAACCACAGTAGAATTTTTGAGAAATAATGTAAGGTAGTATTTTTGAAAACAGCAAAGGTAAATTTCAAGCATGTCGCTTTATAATTGTACCGTTTCAAGTTCATCGTCCTTTCCTTAAACAGTGATATCCTCCTAGTTAAAGGTGCAACGAGAAGATTTCACATATCAGGGTTCCCTAAAAAAATCAAGAGTACTGATCTTAGCCCTGATGTAAGCTTTTCATCAAATAATCCCCATCTAAGATTAAGCTGAGAAATGTTTCTTTGGTACAAAAATTGGAATTTCTAATTTCGATTTACAAATACAAATTCCATCCTTTGTTTATATTGAAATATAAGCAAATCAAAATCACCTTTTTTCTTTCTCTGTAGCCTAATACAAGGTAAGAATCTTTTGAGTGTCTATTCGATTTGAAATTGCTATTATAGACAATATTTTGGTGCTTCAAAATCTCTGTATGTCACCTTTAGCATTAATCATTCAGAGACCTTGTCCCTAAATTCTAGTGGAAAGTTTGAGTCCATTTACTAAGCACTTTGTCTGGAGAGGAGACAAACAAAAAACAAACAACCAACTTAAAAATTAAAGACATTTCAAGGAATAAGTGCACAATGCTACTTGGACTATGGTGCACAGAAGCCTAACTCGCCACTGGAGAAACATCACAGTGCCTTTGGTTTTTTTTAAGATTATGGTATTTTATTTGGTCTGCTTTGTTCCAACAGATACTATTTCCTACGGTCTTATCAAAAAGGCGGCAGGCTTTGTATTGGCACTCTGGGTGTGTGATCTCGAGAACACTGTCCAGAGCCGTCACCTTCTGAAACTTCTAATATCTGAAAAATAAGACTGAAAAGATGATACCATTTGAAGTAAAGAAAGTCGCAGCCCCACATTATTGTATTTTGGTTACTACTATCTCACGGTTATGTAGTGCACCTTACCAGGCTTGATCGCTTCGTCTGGATTAATCTAATCAAAATTGTAATCACTAATTTTAACAGAATTCACCTTCACAAGCTTGTTCCTGGGTGGACCAATATTATGAGGTGACAATGGCTTGTAATATAGTCTGTTAGCTCCACCAACTTCCTTTCCCAGATCCCCACAACTCCAGCAAGGCCTTTTAACATGCCTACCCACTGCCATGATCATCCACCAGAATACTGCTTATCTCCCATGGGGAATCACGATTGTACTGCAAGGTCAAAACAGGGCGAGTCAAAAAAAATCAACAAATTCATGGAAAACCCTCAGGGCTATTCAAATTCAATAGTACTCCACTGTTTTTGTTAGCTCTCATAGAAAAATTAGCGGCTTAAAATAGATTCACATGTTCAAAAGTTACTGTTACGGAAGATGTAATCTCAAAAGTTACTGTAGCGTAGTGAAATTACCCGATGTGAAAGACCTTACAAGTTACACGCTAGTGTATCCCCAGAGTATTCTTGGTTTTACATTCAGCTTTGGACTTGCAGCATATCCTCCATTAATTAAACATTTTGGATTAAAAGTTCAGGTAAGAATAGTGGAGTAACCAGTGGTTGGGGTGGGAGGGGTAAGGGAGGGATCCCCCCTCAATCATGCTCTCTTCTGGTCCCAGTAATATCAGGAAAGTAATAAATTGATAGTATTAACCTTTTACTGTGTTCACCTTTGTAACATGTGTCTTATTATGTCCCTAAATTATATGTTTCCCTGCTGCCCCCCCCCCCCGAAAGAATATGTCTGTTTACATCATGGGGTACGACTGTAAGGACACCCAGATATCAAAATAATATTTTATAAATAATTTTTGCATGTAAAGCAACAAAATTTTTTTGCCTCCGCCAGCTTTCTTTCAACTGTGCTTGATTTCCTTGTAGTAAAACTCAAAATACATGTATACACGTACATAAGAGGGCAGATTAAGCATTAAAATGTTCTATATATATTATATCATGTAATTTTCACCGAATCCAATTGATCTACACTATCATTCACCATGCCTGTTTTCGTATTTGGAATACGCACCAAAGAAACCACATTTTAAAGGTGCAATGAAGATTTCACATATCAGGTGTCTAAAAATCGAACAATGCATTGTTGCCCTGATGTAAAGCGTTCCATCAAAAATATCCCTATCTAAAAGGATTAAGCTGAGAATGTTTTTTTTTTTTTTTTTAAAATTGTGAAATTTCTAATTCGTATATAGCAATTCAAATTCAGCCTAGTTTACATTGAATATAAAATCAAAATCACAGTTTTTCTCTCTTTTAATGCTTTCTTTAGCCAAACACAAGGTAATAAATCTATTGAGTGCTAACTTACTAAATTACGATTATGATACAATTTTTGGGTGCCTCGAAATCTCTCGTTGCACTTTTAATCTATTCGGAAGCCTCATGCGGCATAGTGATGCGTCTCAAGTGTAATAAGTCGTGTGTCATTTGTTTGGGGCTGAAAACGGATACCTTCACAAAATGCGAACTCTTATTACGTGATGCGTAAAATATGTCCCCGCCGAATTTCTGCGATCATTTGGAAGTACAACTAATTGCCACACCACACTCCCTTGAACTTGGACACTAGACCACCCCACTTAAAGCATGCAATGTCAGAATTGAAAGGGGAGTGAAGAAGATTATAAGTTCAGTGAGTATGAGTTCGGTGAAGTATGAAGTGCGAGTGGAGTATAATGCCATGCAAGAATGACATATGGGAATAGCACCTTTAAAAAAATGCAGCTTGATGGTAAGGAATAATTATTACATTTGCATAACTAACCCGCACATATTATGTTCACACAAAAGATGTTATGGCATAAGCCTTCATGTAGCGAAGGAATTTTGCACACCGATGTACCGTTTCAGTGAAACATTGATGCGCATATTTAATTAGCTCATTTGCATACCTCCCCGCATAACTAAACTGCACATAGCATTCACACAACAGATGTATGGCATAAGCCTATCAGGTAAGCGAAGGAATTTTGCACATGTATCCGATGTACCGTTTCAGTGAAACATTCAATTGCACTATTTAAAATTAGCTTATTTGCATACCTAAGCTGCTAACTAAACCGCACATATCATGATCACACAAAGTGTCTGTCATAAGCCTTTCATTTAGCAAAGGAATTTTGCACATCCGATGTACCGTTTCAGCAAACATTAATTGTGCTATTTAATTAGGTCATTTGCATACCTAAGCCGCATATATCCATACGTTCAAAGTGAGAAAAGCACTGCAATGCCAAGAGTACTTCATATGGCAAAAGAATTTTCATATCTAATGTACCGTTTCAGTGATACATTACTTGAATGCATAATTACTCATTTGCATACCTACGCCGCCAATATCATGCACTTTCAAATCTGCATAAAATGCATGCCATGATGCACTTTCATGAAGCGAAGGAAGTTTGTGTGCCCGATATAGTGTTTCAAAGATCCAGCATACCGGGATTACGCATTTTTATCACGGAAATTCCAGGGTTAACATTTTCTCACCGACATACGGACATAGCAGACATACGGACATACAGAACACGGACGGACGTGCCCATTTCCATAGTCCCCTGTTTCCGAACTTATTCGGCGGGGACAAAATAAATGTAGCCGTTGAATGCTTGATAGATTCAAAGTTTTAAAAATTCCGTTGTGAAAGCTGATTAAAGGTGCGTGTTCCGATCGGCTTTGGGACCCCCTGGTTTACCCGGAGTAGTATCGATTTTTGATATCAGATGAAAGGCCATATTTTTCTCATTGTCGGACTGAAATTTGAGCCCTCAAATCCATTTCATTCTCAAATATAAACAAAAAATGCTGTTTTACTGATTTAACCATCAATATTACTATTAGCACAGTAATTGCATAGGGCTTTTGCCAATATGCTTTATTGCTTCTACCATCAAAACCGCACGTTTGTTTCCCACTGTACTTGATGGGGCGGATGTGCAGTGCCAGGCTCGCATATCAAAGTAGTTAACACAATAGACATAAATCGTACAGCACCTTTAAACCGGGTTATTTAAACGAGTGCAATCTGAGCAGTAACCTCAATTGGGCTTGTTAGGGAGCATAGTTGTGGTCAGTCATTAGGGTCTTGGCCATTGGGTTGCTTGGGCAAGTTTGGTGGCTATACAACTTAACTTGGATAATGTTTTGATATGTTTGGGGTCAAAGGTCAAGTAGGGTTCATTGGAGGTCAAAGGGCATATGGGCCATAAGAGGGCATTCTGTGCATACCATAGAGTTCTGGACCGGTGGTTTCTTTTACTAGTATTATTTACTAGGCGGTCCTTGGATTTTGGCTTCACCTGTGTTTTGGCGATCACTCTGGAATGAATGACCCTCGGGTTTTTGGGTTTCCATTTGACCTTGAACGACCCCCTGATGTCCTTGTCATAAGCTATACAATTTTCGTCATCAAATCGCCCACCCACCAATTTTCGCCTGGATACTAAAGTTTACCCATTTGACCTCCTTTGACCTTGAATGACCCGATGACCTTGTTTGTGACCTTTAAGATTTGTGGCATCAACAATCAACCCCACCCTCAAGTTTCATGTCCCCCCCCCCGACACCAACCCTTGTTTACCCATTTGACCTTGACCTTGAATGACCCCTAATTCCACACTAGCTGAGCCACCCACTAGATGAGTATACTGTCAATGTTTTCGACCTCTTAGGCGCCCCGTGTGCTTTCATATCTCTTCCGTCAAGCATGGGTATAAAGTACGGCCTAAGTTTACCCAATAATGGCCCTACATGACTTTTGACCCCACAATAACCTCGAAAACGTGACCACAAGTGGTACGCGAAAACTCTACCCCCACACCAAAACTCATATTTATACGTCAGCACGGCCAGCTACCTAAATGACCCCTGAATGACCTTTGACCCCAAAATGACCCCCTCGAAAACGGACACAAAACTCCGTACGGCAGAAACTACCACCATCAACTAAAACATCACCATAATGAATCCAATAATCAAAGCACAGCCAAGTTATCCGATAACGACCCCTGGATGACTTTGACCCCAAAATGCCCCCTCGAAAATGTTACCACAAAACTGTACGGTGAAATTTTACCACCATACTTAACTCATATCCATACGTCAAGCAGACCAGTTATAACAATAACGAACCTGAATGACCTTTGCAGAGCTGCCACATTGAGATTTTGGAATCATGGAGATTGGATTTGAATCAGGGGATTTGATTAGAAGCAGGGAGATTTTTTTTAAAAAAATTAGTGAGCATTTAAGTGTATTACCTAGGTCCTCAGATGGGATTACAGCCAATGGATTACTGTCTTAAGATCAATTGAACGCTTCCACATTTAAGACGTCACAGGAACTTAAGTCCTTTGGATTTTTTTTTAAGAATGACATGAAAGGTTGAAGTAAAGTCAACTTGAAAAAGTTCGTAACTTGAAAACAGAGCCACTTCCATAGTTATGACTGCATCATGATATAGAGCTCTTAAAATAAGCTTCCCCAAAAATTGACAGGGCTCCGCCGTTCTGACAGCCCCCCATTTAAGGACTGTCATTGGAACTAATTCATATGGAGATTATTAAAAAAAAATATTGAAATGAATATGTCTAAGTACAGTCACTTTAAAGGCTTATAACTAGAACACGGAGGCATCTACAAACATATGAAATGCATCCTGAATAGAGCTCTTTAAAATAAAGTTTCCCGAAAAAATTGACATGGCTCCGCCGTCTGACAGTCCCCCGTTTCTTGAACTTTCAGTGGGAACAAAGCCACAACCCGTCCATAAAATAATTATGATTTGATTTTTGATTGATTTTATTTATTGCCACCCGTGGCCCAAAGGCCAAATTTTCTGACCAAATTACACATAAAAATAAATACAATATAAAACCATTGAAACACATTAAAAATTGCACAATCGACATTACTAAGAAAAAGCATAAAAAAGTACATAAGAATCAAAATCAAATTATACCGCTAAAATTACACACAACTCATTATCAATTATTAAAATTAAAAAGTTTCCTAAGATTCTGCACACCGGCTATTTAATTTACATTTTATCATACAAACAAAATTGCACATGTAATAGATGCAGAATAACCTTGAGAGCCGTAATAATAAGTTAAATAATTATTCAAGTAAATGAATAATATACTGCACAGACTATTTTGAAACGCTCAGTTCTAGCTGGGAGTTGAGAGATCCTTCTTTCTGTTCCGAAGCACACGACCATGACCTCTTCCCTAGTAGGTGGATGAGCGAACATGTACGGTTAATTGGGGAAAGCCTTCGGCAACCTCCGACAATGGCCCTCCCTCCTACAAGAGAGAGTGTCAAGCTTGCAAATTTCAAGACATCAGTATCTATGAAAACTGCCTCCCCAGGATTATCCTGCACGCCCTTTTTTGAATTGCTTCAATATCATAGCACTGCTTAGCTGATAAACCTGAGTACCATACCACATCAGCGTACTCGAGAGTTAGCCTGATTGTAACACTGTACACGACTGAGCTCATCCGCAGAGAACCCAAAGCGCTTAAGGGTCCGGTAGTACGAACAACCTGGAATTTGCTTTTGGTAACATCTTGTCCACCTGAACATCCATTTAATATCATTCTGAAGCCACAGACCAAGCACCTTGGCTTCTGTGACATAGGACAGTGGTTCAGTTACCAAGTCCCTCAAGTCGCGATGTGGCGGTGGTGTCTTGAAATGAAACTTGGATGGCCCGACACTTGGTGGGATTCAACTTCAAGTTATTGTCCCCGGCCCACTCATAGAAGCTATCAAGATCACCTGAATGGAACTGGGACAACGACCCGAAAAGTTCTCAGCAAATGTCAGGTCAATCAACATATTTCCAATACTGGACTGACAGCATTCTCTTGCTTGCATCATTAATAAGAATTTGAAACCCAATAGGGCCATTTTAGTGCCTTGAGGCACACCGCCTTTCAAACAAACATAATCAGATATTAAAAACATCATTATACCTTTACACACTGTGACGGTTGCAGAGGAAGTCACAAATCCAAGGAACTATGGACCTACGGACACCAATATTGATGATCTTACTGATAAGAAGGATGTGGTCGACAAGATCAAACGTCTTCGAGAAAATCCGTTAAGTCACAGTTCCTATGTTGCGGACTTCTCTCAGCTCCATGAAAAAGAAAATGAAAACAAGAGATACTAAATAATGTGCAGTTGAAACCCCATTAAACCATTTCCAAATTGAGATATCAATAGAATTCTGAACAGCGTCAAGACGCCCAATTTGTAATACAACCGTACGCAAACTTTTGCAAAAATTGAAGTCAGGGAACAGGTCTTAACTTATCAATAGTGGGTGGGTGGTTTTACTGCATCTGGCAATTGGGGAAACTATAGCTTTCTTCATTGTACAGAACAACTCTCTCTGGAAGGAGTGTTCAGAATATCAGTTGTTAAAAGGAACCCTCAGCTCGTAGGCGAATTCTTTTACCAATTTTGGGGAAAATTTGATCGGGACCACAAGATTTTGATGTTTAAGTTAGATTATAAACTTAAAACAAATTTGCATTAATAGCAATGACGGAGCAATAATCAAAAAGTCGCGAACAGGCAAATCAAACAGGCTTCATTATCTTGTAGCCTATTCCCTTTGCCCCCACTGGAGTTACATTGGTAACACTTAAGACACAGCTTTAGCATATAGCAGTTAAATGTGTTAAATATGAAAATATTGAGTGCTGGTCAATCTGAAAGTCGGGAGAAAAACATGTCACGAAATAGAGCTGGGAGTTTAACCGTTTAATTTCCTATCCGTTTACACTCAGTTCTTGTATTTTCGTTCGTTACAACGGTCACAAGTACGAGCCGAATTTGGCTCTTCCACGAAATGCAATTCTCTGTCACCATAATCGTTCGTCATCGGGTTACCGCTTGCATTCGATCATAAATATCATCTTGAACCAGAAAAATTGTTTGTACTACCTATGTTATTGTTTTTAATCCAAATAAGCCGTTTAATATCCCACGATCCCAAACGACGATCACTGTGGGAGCTGCCATTTAAACCCTTTTTTGTAGATCCGGGTATAAGATCCCTCTGTCTTGAGCACCGCGAATTGACGCCCGCGTAATTGGGGCCGTGTTTGCGGTGTATATGCCGAAGGCGCTCCACTCACGTACAAAAACTTGTCAAAAGGGGATTTCCCAGTTCCCGTAAAAGTCGGAAACCATTCCTAGGAGAATCATGAAACTGGTTACTTACTTTTCACTGACGGCGGTAATTTGGTGAAAATTTGACTTCGCACTAAAAAATACTGAAAAAAAGGGTTTGCTGACTTGTAAGTGTAGTGAATTTCTAAATGTGTAGTGACCTTTCCGTTCGTTTAAACGTTTTAACGTCACAGCACTAGTCAGACACCATATTGAAAACAGACTTTGTACAACTTAAAATAATCAGTGTCTTTAATTCACTTGGTAAAGACTATTATCTTTTTGCCTAACAGTGTGTTACTTATTTTCCTAATGTTAGGGCCTAACGTTTTTATCTCAACACCACCCTCATTTTCCATGACCCCTGAAGGACCTTTGACCCTAAACATAAATGACCCCTCCAAATCGTGACCACAAACCTCGTACGTTGGAGCTCTTACCCCACACCACAATTCATATTCCGTATGTTTTAAAAGACGGCGAAACGCATAGCCGGACAAACCCCCCAGCCTTACAAAGTTGATTTTTTTTAGTATATAGATTTTGACCATATGGGGTTCAAAGTCACATAGGGCCCCGTAGACGGTAAACGGGCCCATGGGTCACCATCAGGTCATTCTGCGCATCCAGTAAAAGTCCTGGACCAGTGGTTTCCTTTCAGTTTGTCATAGCATTTTAGTGTTCAGAAGTGTTTTATTATTATATTGACAAAATCGGGGTCAGCCATACAGGGTTCATTCGTCAGCCACTCTATGTATTGTATACGCAATATGATACCTTGGTTCAGTGATTCTTTTGACTATACCGTGAAGGTAATCGGCAATGTACACTAAACAGTTTCCATTCACACTCCAGGTTCCCACGGCAATGCCTTACAATACTCTGTATTGCAGCAAGCTCGATAACAATCGTATATGATTCTCTTTTACAGCAATACATTTAGGCTTCCCGTGTACACAGAGGAAGGAAATCCGTCATAAATTACATGAAGTGGCGCACCCTCACAAGTAGAAAAATCTAGTGGTAATCAATGGATACTTTTTTCTGAAAAAAATTCCACTTGTTCTCACTTTTACAAGTTGTTCGTTTTCCAGGAAATGCAGTCTAACTTACCACGTCTGCTGACATAAACATGATAAAATCATCCAAATTCAACAGCCTTGTACAGCATACGCTGGTTCCCTGAGGCTGGTCTCTCACCCCTTCACAAATGAGCCATAAAGCGAAGCCCGAGGCGCAGAGCACCAGCGTAGTAACAGCAGGAGAGGGCGGCCGAGAAATCCCCAATTTAAGACGACGCCATTGGTTTTTAACACGTAAAGCGAAATCTTGACGAAAATTCTGATTTATATCTCAAAATCCTTAGAGGTGAACATTTATTCTGATGGGGATTTAAGCGTCAATATTTTCTGCAGAGTGAGTGGTATATTTAGAAGAGAGCATATTATTTTAGTTATGTGTGTATCTTGAGTAGGGATCCTGGGTGGCGATGTGTTGAAGGGGGTGTGGATTGTAAGCTTTTCCAAACTGGGTTGCTCAGAAGTTCAAACAGCAACATGCAAGCTATTGCAAATGTTTAAAAGAATACTAAAACTGGTAGGGAAATTGTAGATGGCTGGGAAAGACTCAGATGGTCTTTTACACAAACCCATAGTGGGCATTGGCAAATGTGCTATGTTCAAGTGTTGTAATGAAGTGTTGGAACTTCAGGATAAAACAGTACTTTTGCAGGCTAAATGAGTGGCAGGATTCTATGTACTTTGACTTTTATCAATAGGACTTTGATGGGACACATGACCTTAGTTTTCGGTGACATGTTTCCAAACTGGTGGCATAATTGTGGGATGGATTCAATATCGCCCTATGTGGGAGGGATCTATAAAATTTAGTTCAGGACCCCTTCATTTCTTTTAATTATGAAATACAGCTTATCTGTGACGTAAGGGGGGATAAATTCAAGGAGGGGTGAATTCTGATTACCTTGGGGCTGGTTTGTGGGGGGGGCAGAGTGGGGTGGGGTAATGATGGGGTGGGTGAGAAATAATTTAAGAAGAAACACACATTTCTCCACACAGAAAAAAAAAATGCTTTTACTTTGATTATAGTACAACTTGACGTGTACATTGGACAAGATATAATTGATTATGTTTATGGGTGAGTGGATGGGGGAAGGGTAGAGATGTCAAGTTAACAGAAAATGAGCAGACATTGCTAGACCTCTAATGAAAGCATTCTTACAAATTTGAGGGTAAAAAAAATATGAGTAATCAAAGTTAGGGGGATGTAAATAGGAGCCTTCTATAGGCCTACTTGTACAAAGTTATTTTCTCGACAAACCATTCACCACTGGATATGCCTTTGAAATGGGGGGGGGGGGGGTTAAAGGGTATCGAGGCATTCTTCTGAGGGGAGAATTTGGGTCCTTCTCTATGATAAGACCAAACTGTACACAGGTCATTCATTTGGGGGCTGGCAGGGAGAAAGGACTATGAGCAGATGTGCTGGGGACCCCACCCCTATTTTTTATCTGTTATTTTTTTGGGACAGAACAAAGTTCATATTTTTTGAATTCTGAAGTTAAATTTAAGTCCAAAAATAATTCCATTGTTTGAACAAAAATCTCCAAATGTGGTCGACCACATGTATTAACACGCACTGTCTACTGGGACAAATTTTAATTTTGTCACATTGTTTCTACCCCACATTTACATAATTTCAAATTTGTAATAAGATGTGTTTGGTGATACATATCTATTGTGAGGGAGATAGTTAATAGATATGGGAAAGTCGGACCATTATAAGTGTCAACACACTTACGGAGAACGTTTTGGTTAGGAAGTTAGACTGGGGTAATGACGAGCAAAAATGTGTTGTGTTGACTTTCATATTTCGATCACATCCAAATCTCAATTTTGATGAGAAAATGGTGGAAAAATGTTTGTCAATTGGGTCATTCACATTTAATTAAGAAAGACAAAAAGCTCAGTATTTATGGGCAAAAATAGTAACATTGACCCCTATGGAATAACCCTTGTCCCTCCACAACTTCCACACGTCCAGTTGTCGCCATGTGAAATGATACGTGCAGGGCTAAGTAAAAACATTGTCATTACCTTTATAGTAAATATTCAAATACGAGCACAATTCTGAATCTATCCTAAGATACGAATCTTCTTCATGACCACGGACCAAGCCATGCATGCGGTAACACGGCTACCCCGTTACTCATTACACCGTCCCGTAGTACCGACAGTGGTCCCTGATCAGATGAGGAAATGATGGTGTGTTTGACGATGTTGCTTGCTATAGATGAACATAGAATATGCTATACCAACTTCCATGTTCGTTGACAATATAATATTAAAAGGCCACGAACACAAAACAGGCAATTGCATTTCACAAACAGGCGAATCGTGTATTCGGTGACCAGGTATTAAACTCTGCAGGCTCAGCAGTATAAGCACGATATATCGGTTCAAGTTCAATCAACGATGGGCGATCCTTCTCCGGCCGGGCGGCCAACATTCCGCTCAGCACACAAATCCATCCGTTCTTTTGTGCACTTTGTTTCTACATATCTGAAAGGCTTTATTTCAACATCTACACAATCAGAATTAATACATATATGCACTTTCCCCGACCTTTTTCGATCACAACAGCTGATTAGGCTCGTACAACCCCGGATTGTACCTTTTAGCCGCGGTTTTAGAGATCAACGTTTGTACACACGTACGATTATTGTAATCGCAGAAGTAGGAAATATTGATACCTATTTTTAGGTGTGATAGTTTTCATCACAAAAATTGGCAATTACAATTAATTTCGACGAACACGCACATACAAGAGGTGAGAACACCCGCAAATGATTTTTTATAATTTTAAAGAAGTGATCTTCGCAAAAATTATGTACTTCCCAGGGGTGCGTCACCTTTTTAAACGATACGGGATCTGCCCGTTGGCCTATTGACTCTTGGTTAACCATATAAATATCAGAGAGTCTGGGATACGGTAGCAGGAAAATTGTCCCGGGTTTTACGGGGTTTAAAAAAAATGTCTCTACCTGTATTAATTTTCGTATGTTTTCAGGCCACTTTGAGGGAATAACCTCGATCAAATAGAGATTACTACTGACAGGAAAATTTCCCTGACGTCTTGTTGAACGATTTTTAAGATATTCCCTAGTCAAAATTAAGGATGTCTGCTGATGTTCCACAGATTTCCGCTTAGTATTGATATGCTTACCGCCACTTTATATTCAACATTTTTCCTTTCCCCCGCTTTCCAACGAATGATGGAATATTAAAAAAGGTAAAGGGGTTTGAATGTTAGGCCATCATTTGCGGAGCCCGTAGACAACAAGTAATATCTAAAACCCTCAAAATAAGGCAAGTGTGGTTTTTGTCGTCGCAACTCTCGTCTCTACTCCCGCAAAGAATTATATATCGGCAGTATAAGGGGTTTATTAAAATATTCCGAGTAATGTCCACTGCCTGTCGCAAGTGAATACCCTCTTTACCCTCTTTGTTTATCATATTTATAATCTGATATTTATATCCTAGAAAATGTAATAAATTAAAGTGTCTTCAACTTTCCAGGACCACTTATAAATTCCGACCTGGCTTTCAACAGTTCCATGTGCCTTAAAACGTCAACGGGTGAAACGTCGTTTAGAGGGACAGCCACGCTGGGCTGGTATATACAATTGTCGCAGCAATGTCCTTCATGTCGAAACAGCCAACAAGAACTTAATAATGACAACCAGGATAAGGTTTCTCAGCGTTACACCAAAATATTTTTCTCAAACACATCCAAAATATAACCAATAAAAACAAATGACACTTGCCGTCGCAACCCAACAACCAACTTTTATAACATTATGCATTCAGTTAACCATGATAACTAAATGCCATAATGGAAAAAAGCTTGCCTTCAACAAAGGCCGATACCACGATACCAAAGTTGCTAAGGTACGGATTTGATATTTGCAGTTCTAAAGTAGGCAAATTGGGGTCTCTCTTCGTACTTTGTTGAATATTCTTTGAGACTTGGTTGCAAAATACCCCGAGTTATAAACATAACTTAAGTCTGATCTCAAGTAAAACAACTTCTTTTGTAGCATTCTCTTAAATCGGGCGACCTTCATCAAGGGTTTATTTACACTAAAATCTACTCAAGTCAAATGTTTAAAATCGCCTTGCATTTGACCTCAGTCCCGCGTAAGCTTGCTTGCTTGGTAGATATGGTAATACGATGACCGTTTTATTTTCGCCCGAAGAACCCAACTAGAACCAGTTAATAGGAGCACACATAAACCAATAGTATTCGGTAAGAAGGACGACAAGCGCGGCATCCAAGATGTCCAGAACTTGACAAAAAGATACCAAAAGTTACTCAAACTGACTCCCGTCACTGAAATAAAAAATCAAGCCCAAACCGAGATTCCCCATGTGTCTGACTCCCAGAGGAGCTTTTTGTCAGAACTGCAAATAAAAACGGCCGACTAGTAGAGAAAAATAAGAGCCGACATTAAAACACGCCGCTCTCGATAGCAATAACCATTCAATGAATTGACTTGAGGTTAAGAAGGATTTTTGGTAATAAAAATCTATTAGGTTTCCATTAAAAAATCCCTCATTTGGTTGGTACTTTTTTTTACTCACCATGTGATCGGTTTAACCTCATCTGAGGTGCTATGATTATGATGATATGCTGATTGATTGATATGGCCCAACCCACCAGATATCCACGCAACCAGGGGACCACAGATTTGTAGGGTTATCGTGGCTCCAGTTACAGTAGGGCCTATAGGGTCTGATTAGCATCTTACAAGGAATTGTAATGAATGCCTAGATTAAGACCCTTTTTCATCCAGACTACCCACCAATCCACTTATTGAACAAGGCGAACTTGTATTACGCGATGCGTAAAAATATATACCCGTCAAATGTCGTGATCACTAAGAAGCGAACTGAATTAAAATACAACCAGACCACTCCCCTTAAAGGGACAGATTTTTTTAGGATACAAATTTCTCTCAAATTGCACTAAAATCGGTTGTAGACCAACCTATCGAGAACATTTGGAAGGGTTATTTGAAAAACCAAGTACAAAATAAAAGGAGAACTCGTTATTTACGCGATGCGTAAATATGTCTCCGCCGAATATCGCGATCACTAACATGTGATAAATTGCCAAAATTCACCCACCCGCCACCCCCCTCCCAATACCAGCAAAAACTACAACCCCTTCCCAACACCCGCAAAAAAACCCACGCAATTCCACACCACCACACAACACCCCAACTCATCCCTAGCACCATCCGCAACCCCCATCCCCTCATTAAACACCCATCAACACCCAAAACCCACCCAAAAAAAAACAACTATTTTCACCTGCCTCTCTCTGAACCCCCCCCCTCTTTTCAGTTATCCCTCAACCTCTCAACCTCGTTCCGTTTCGCTCCCAACGGCTGCAACCCCCGAATCGCCCTTCCCATCTCCAACATCCCGCACACCATCATCCCTCACAACACTCCTGCACCCCACTCCATCCCTCCCATGCCGCAACACTCCCACCCCTCCCCAACACCATGCAACACACCACCCCTCCCCAACACCCAGCAATACCAACCCCTTCCCATCACACCGCAACACCCCACCCCTCCCCAACGCCCCAAACACCCCCACCCCTCCCCACCACCCCCTCCCTACCCAAAACATCCAAACCCCCAACACCCAACCCTACCCAACAACCTTACACCCGCCCCAACCTCCCTTCCCAACACCCTACCCCCTCCCCAACACCCCTCCCCAACACCTACCACCTCCCAACACCCACCCCTGACCCCAACAACACCACCCCCTCCCCAACACCCCACTCCCGCCCAAATCCAAAAATCCCCAACACCCAAACCCGTTTCCCCAACAAACCACCCCCTCCCCAACACTACCCCTTACCAACACCCTACCC
>JAMKCH010032967.1:0-32234 GCA_023653785.1 Ophioderma brevispina
TTAGCGGTCCAAAAACCAATTTTAAACATCCTGGTTTGAGGAGCCCAAGTGTGTGAAAATTATCGGATCCAAAACATGCTAATGATAAAATTGGATGATTTTATGCCCAATATTAATGGTCTCGCTATGAGTTTTTAAAATATTGGCTCGACTGCGTCTCGCCCACTATTTTTTGCAACTCATAGCTCGACCAATTAATTTGGGCTTAATCAATCCAATCTTATATCAAAATGCGTGCAGTCTTCTGGGACAAACTTGTTGTTTTTTTCTTGGACTAATGTTGGCACTAGCAATTAATTAGTAGGTACATTCTCCCATGCGGCGACACCATAATAATTTGAACATGCTGGCTCAAAACTCTCATATTTGTGGAAAGATGTCTCGCTCCGGTCAATAAACTCCTTCGGCCCTCCTGTCAAAGTCAAAATCCTGTCAAAGACAAAATCCGTCAAAGTTTTGAGAGTCTTGAAAAAGATAATATATTCCTAATAATCCATTCGCCATGTGATGTGTAGGTGGGTGTGTTGTGTGTGTGTGTGCGTGCGTGTGTGTGCTGTGTGTGTCTGTTTTGTAGCGCAACTTACCTATCTATGAGTGCACTGATTATATTCTTGACGTTGACCTCTGGGCAGACGTCAGCGCCGACTTAGGAATTGAATGGGGGTCTGTAGGCTGGAACTTACAGGGAACACCTGTATGATGATCTCCATCAAGTACTCCTGGCTAGTGATCCTTACAGATCATTCCTGCTCCACGAACATCTGGTTTACGTCTGTAGGGGCACGATAAATTGTACATTGTTAAACTTGACAAATACAAATTGATACATATGGTGGATGGACATTTGCCTGTAGGTTTGTTTGTGGACTGAATATTAGACCCAGAAGAGGGCACCCAAGGGAATTCTCTGACATGGGTAGCAATGTCTTGTAATAAACAACAAAAGGGACTTAAGTTTGTTCGAATGCTATACAGGCAGAATTAGGGCCATTCTTTGGGATGTCACACACATGACCGAACTTGATTTGCCTCCTTGGACAAAACAAATAAGCTAGCGAAAGTGGAAAACATTATTTTTCGTTAGATTTGTCCCAAACCTAACCAATATAATGTTTCCACTTTGATAGATAGGTGTTTGTAATGGGAGGCAAATGAAGTTCGGTCACGCGTGTGACATCCCGAAGAATGGCCCTTACATGGTGTATATAGACTTGGCAGTTTGGGTGTGATTCCACTTGGACAATCATGTTTGGTTTTTTTTCTGTCGAGTGCATTGCATTATTGCACTCTCTGCAATTCAGAGCCTCTCGATATGACAAATATTCTGATACAAAAATTTTTTTTCAAATCCGCGTACTCTGTTCCACATGGCCAGAAAATGATGTGCTGCTTATTTCATGTGCATTATCAAGTAATTGCATTGCTATGTAAAACCTCAAATATTTAATATCACCTTAGATAATAAACAAGGTCTTTATGCTTTGGAATGAGTCTCTCAATGCTTACTGATGCATGAAACTGTGACTAATCAAAGAAACTTAATATAAACACTCGGCATTCTTTACGGAAAAGTTATCATAAAGTGGCTTGCATTAACCCTAGAACAACTAAATTCTCACAAAATCCCACAGCAACGAGTGAGAAAAATGCACTTAAGTCCAGGCGACTGTTAGCCAATGATGTCATCGAACGAAGATACATACGGGCACGAAATCACTGGCAGGCCAGCGACACACGCATCAGTAGCGGGGGTATCCAGTTCATTGGGGACTGGGGCTTAGTAAGGGCCCTGGGTTCGAGTCCCCACCCAAATGGCGACTTTTATTCTCCCCTCTTCCTCATTCGTCAGTCCCTCCCCGATGTGTGGTGTTAGGGTTAATTGGTTTTTAAAAGCACCGTCTCTACATGATTTGAAATAGTTCCACTATTTTGATGAAGCACACCATGTGCAAGGTACTATGTGACATCCCTCAAGCCGTAAATAGTACCTACAAGCCGTAAATAGTACCCCCAAGCTGTTAAATAGTACCTCCGAGCCGTAAATAGTACCTCCAGCCGGTAAATAGTACCCCAAGCCGTAAATAGTACCCCAAGCCGGAAATAGTACCTCCAAGCCATAACTAGTACCTCCAAGCCATAACTAGTACCTCCCCAGCGTTAAATAGTTTACCCCCAAGCCGGGTAAAATAGTCGCCAAGCCGTAAATCGTACCTCCAAGCCGTAAATAGTACCTACAAGCCGTTTAAATAGTACCTCCAAGCCATAATAGTACCTTCAAGCCTTAAATAGTACCTCCAAGCCGTTAATAGTACCTCCAAGCCATAACTAGTACCTCCAAGCCGTAAATAGAACCTCCAAGCCGTAAATGTACCCTCCAAGCCGTAAATAGTACCTCCAAGCGATACAGCGTAAATCGTACCTCCAAGCCGTAATAGTACCTCCAAGCCGTAAATAGTACCTCCAAGCGGTAAATAGGACCTCAAGCCGTAAATAGTAGTTGGCTTGGATATTTCAATGCGCGTAACGCAGTGTGAGGTACTATTTATGTACATAAAAAGTCTGTTTGAGGTTCTGAACTCGCGGTTGTATATTGCCATTGAGATTGAAAAAAAAAGCCTAAATTTATGGAAATTATGAATGAGGTTATATATAAACCAAATATATACGACCTTTATTCAAAACTTTGGTCCATCGGTGAATCAGCAGGCTTAATATAGCTGGCCTGTTGATGTCACCTTGGGCTCAGTTTTAACATCTCATGGCAGTAATATTGATACAACACTAATTTCCCACCAGTACCGTCCCTTGTGATAGCGTTCCACACTATGCTCTCAGTGGACTGAGCCGTAACAGGTTGGTGCCCACAAGATTTATCAAGTTCCATCTCTCTTCTCCCTCTTCTCCTTATGACGGGTGTGGCCCTGTGTGCATGCGAACCACAGCTTGTTCATCTCACCAAAGTTAAGCAGGATGAAGTCGATGGAGTCCTCGATCACGCCGAAATTGTTTCACGTGAGATAAAAAATAGCAGCTTTTATTTGTAAAATTTATGATATTCTAGGTGCAGTGAAATGGACACCGACACTGGTTACCAATATCAAAATGCGTCTTTACGGGCCTGCACACACACATCATTTGCAACAATTCAAAATGAACCATGGAGATTTAAATTGACAAGAGTCCCTGATAGTGATTAACAGTAATCCCGATGATCCGGCAGACCTACGAAAGAATTGGACATAGGTCTTAGAGTTATAGACAAACAGAATTTCGGGTGTTTCCATAAGGTGACACCCTTCTTTCTGCACACCCTTATGAATTTCGGAAACCTTACCGGAACAAACTGTTTTTACATAAAAATTGTGGTTTTTCCGTTAAGGTTTCCGAATTCATAAGGGTGTCAGAAAGAAAGAAGGGTGTCACCTTATGGGGAAACACCCTAGAATTTCATTAGTTCTCGGCGTTTGCGCTCGCTATATTAAAAGACTACGAAAGTGGGGCTGCAAAGCCCCTGGGCCTGCACTATCTTAAATGACATACAGGACCTTTGACCTTGACTTGACCTGAAATGACATTTACATCATCAACATATGAGACTCCCATGTTGCCACCTATCACAACAAAGTTTTGGTCCAATTGAACTTCAAACTTTTCAATTGAGGTTGTTTTTTAAAAAAAAAAACATTTAGGGACACATACATATACTTCCTCACACACACGCACGACACGCACGCACAAGGATTGCTAAGTGGTCCTGCCAAGCATATGCTGGCAGCCCACAAAACAAAAAAGTTTAAGAGATAAACTTCATAAACCCGTATGGCCCTAAAGGGTGAATAAAATGACAAAACTAACTTCTCTGTGCTTGTTCGCAGTCAGGCAAGATGTTGCGTGTGCACTGCAGCAGGTAGCTTTGTCTGCATGAAGAGTCCTCTCGAGGGTGCTGGACACCATCGCACATCTCCCCAGGTCCTTCCGGATGTCCCTTAACGTTGAGTGCTGACTGGTCTTGATGTACACCTGCCCACGGTGGACAAGCAGATATCTATTTGGATAATGCAAGAATAGGATCCACATGATATTTTTTGTTCTCCTTCTCTGAATTAGAGTCTGGGAGTTAGCGTTTTAAATTTCTATCCATGTACAACAAAACTATTTTTGTTTGTGTATCCTTGTTTCACAAATACTACGTTTGTTCGTGTATCCGTGTACCCAGCCTGAGACATGAAAATGACCAAGACTACCAAATAAACGCCTCCATGAACAGCAAAATTTTTGCACCATAAATTGTTTTGTAATCATTTTTTCGGCTTTGTATTCAGTCCATGATATCTGAACATTGTAACCTGTTTTTAAAATTACATTCCCTACATGTTTTAATCCAGATTAAGCATTTTAAAGATCGCAAACACCAGGATAACTATGGCATCTACAGGTGCCACAACAGCAGCTCGGAAGCCAGCCCCCCTAATCCTTTGCGCGCACCCTATTAATCAACGGGTACGGCGTATGGACTCATTTTTCTTCTTTCTTTGTCGCAGGGAAGGTAACATCGGTCCCGTGTATCAACACAGCTTAATACGTCAAGTCACGGTCACGAACTGTACACAAACTCAGTGTTAAGCAAGCACATGAATTGTAATTTCCAATTCCAAAGAAATAAACATGCAATGATCATTCCGAGATTCCTAGCCCCGTTCCTAGCCCGACACAATCATACATCCTTGCCTAGACTCAGTCCTCAACTTCAATCCTGTACTCAAGTTACTGTCCCCAGTTAACCGCCCCAAGTTCCGCCTATTCTTTACCAATGACCACAAACAGTTATACAAATAGTAAAATGCTGGATATTATCCAAATACACTTTACTTACAGAAATTTATCTTTAAGAATAGGAATCATTTTTGGCGAAGTATTACGAAAGTATGAGTGGAAATTGTAAACACACAGCTGATATCCTGTTGTGACTTAATCATGTAAATAGTCTCATATTACGAGTCGTTGTTTAATCTCATGGCGCTGGCGGACGTTAGGGGGGGCCTCCACTCAATTCCTGTTCTCTCAACGTACCTCCTAATGCCGCTACATTGATACTACTTTCTGTCTGGTTTCAGAAGAAAATGAAGAAATTTTGATAATGTTACAACAGAGAAGCGCATAGCATCGAGATCATTTCTTGATCGTTCACATACTATACATTAGAATTGAACCCACTAGACTTAGTAATCGCAGCTCTGGATATCGTACAAAGGGGTCGGGGGGGGGTTTGTGTGCGGAACTAGTACGTTTCTTGCTAGGGAGAGTTCCCGGTGCACGGAAAAACAAATTATATAGGCGAAAATTGTACTTGGGAAGGTCTTCTTAGCCACTGTTAGTTGCCACCATATTTTTTAGTTTTGTATATCTCTCATTCTGTTATGCAGCACCATAATAAGTATGCTGAAGGCGTACAAGAACATTGACAACACAGAATGTCCATGTTTCTGTAACGGTCAGCAATTATAAAGCATCTCAGTACTTGAATTTAGAGCTTTACTTTTTACTAACGATGGCAGATAACTTTCGTGAAAATTGACTTCAGTATGCCTGTATGGGAACAATACATGTGTCCTGGCGAAAATGAAATGGGTATTTGATGAGACAGAGAGAGCGCAATGATGAGATCGATTTTGTGTGGAAGTTGATGGATTGGATGGGAAGACTGAGGACTTGGCAGATGTTTGTTTTGGGAAGTGGGGGGACTGTTGGCAAAGACGAATAGTGTATGTTGTATGGCATTAGGCCAAGACGGTGACGCGCATGTTTTAAGAAGGGCTTTTGCGTCGAGGTGGGAGTTTGAGGAGGAGGGGACGACCAACGAAGACTGAATTAGCAAGTGGGGAGGAAGTAGGAGGTTTTGTTAAGGATGGAGGAACACATTGATCGGACCGCAAGTGACGGAGGGAATAAGGCGATTGCTACGGAGTTTGAGGTAAAATTGGCCAACCCTGTTTTACGAGGATAAAACCGATTTAATCGGTGGATTTTCTTTTACTACTTTACTTAACTTCAAATCTGATAAAATGCATCAATTCCTTTAGGATAATCTATCTGTAAACCTGAAACAGATCAAAATCCGATTTGTAGGCCAGCTTGTTGGGTGCCTCTGCATGGCACTTCTGCATAATCCACATACAATAATGCAAAATTTGCCCCAAGCTTTACGTTACAATCTGGCACAATGTTGCGTCATACTGAACAGTTCATAGAGTCCGATATGCGATGGGTCCTTTCTGGGTACTCATCAAGAGGTACTACTTCTCCAAGTGCTCAGCTCAATCGCAAAATTGCATGTCTGGAAGGATGGCCTCAGGACATTACAACAACAATCAAATACTCACACAAATGAACACAAAAACAATGATTTGTTGAAAATTGAATGTTTGTCCACAAAATCCCCTTTCAAAGGAATTTCTAGTAATTGCTTTGGAGATTTAAATCTACAGCAGCTAGGTGTCGCTGTTTTGACTGATGCATCCATTGGGCCGTTTTGCTTTCCATCATGCAATGGTACAGTGTCGAAGAACTGTCAAAATGTCTTTGACCTCAGAAAAAAAAAATCTCTTTGAAAGTCTCTAGATATGACCAGATCAAGACTTTCGCCTTCCATGTTCTCGATTTTTCAATAAGAATGATGCAGATTGATGGTAACATATTAATTTAAGTGTTAACTAGAAATTCGTCTATAGAAGTGTGATTCTACTGGTTCTGTCTGTTTTCTGCCAAGTGCTCGTAGTCAACCATAGGAGTTACCGTACGGTCCCAGTAAATCTGAAAGAAATCGTGATGAGGTACCTTTTTGATTGCTAGAGATCTGAGTAATAAGCATTTTAGCCAAGCCGATTACAGTCATATGAAATACAGACACTATGTAGTTTTCCCAGAAACTCTACAGAATGCGCCCTTAATGGGAATCTCTGAGTCAGTTAAAGGTGCATACTAACAATCAGATTTATTGGTGACCACAGCCGTAGCAGCCTCCACCCCATTACAATACTCTTTCTGCCTGACAACCCTAGATCTTTCCAACCAAATAAGTCAATTTAACAAAATTCGTGCACATCCGATTACTCATTTCATTGATAAACCGTACAGCATTATGCATCAAATATCTTCAACTTGCATATTGTTAAAGACAAAATTATATCAGTTGAATTCACCCCACTTCCAATAATGACATCATTTTGTGCCTTACGGAACTCCAGATAACTCGCCAAACTGTTTTCCTACAATTTAATACAGTAATGCAGATAAGAGATTTAATTGGCATATTTTGTCCAATTACAGTTAGAACTTATCAACCTGCTTCCAACACGTTACATTATTATGTCCCTTACAGAACCTCGCATGTAACTCATTCTTTTTTTTACACAGTTTACATACACTTAGACAGATAGACAGACTGAAAAATAAAAAAAATACATTGGGGTCCCCAGGACCACGATTTTCGTCTGGCATCGCGGTTTGTGAATAGGGCCAAAGTCCCACTGAGGTCACAAAGTTCACATGAGGTAACCAACATGTTGCCCCACCCCTGCCCCCTCCTTTCCAACCACGTTTACACAATCGTAGCCCTTACGGACTCACACTTTTGACCTTTTGAACTAACATTTTGACCAGCCAAAGGTCACATTAGGTCACCAAGGTCACATGGAGGTCACCACCCTGTCACCCCACCCCACCCCTCCATTTCCCCACAAGTTACAATCATCGTGCCCTTACAGAACTCATACGGCATGCAAAATATGAAGTTTAACATTTTTGACCACAGACACACACCCCACAGATACACGACATACGACCAGAGTAATCCCAGATGGCTCTGCAATTTTTGCAGACCACCCAAAAGATTACTAGGTATCCCTTCCTGAACAAGTTGAGGCAAGACAACAAAAGTTAATATCACATTCATATGGCCATCCATTATTTTTGAACACTTTAACAAAGAAATTTCTCACACACCTTAATGTTGATTCACTCAATGCACAAAGGATACAGAAGCTCGTAATAGCTT
The DNA here is from genome assembly GCA_023653785.1 of Ophioderma brevispina. Classification (NCBI taxonomy): domain Eukaryota; kingdom Metazoa; phylum Echinodermata; class Ophiuroidea; order Amphilepidida; family Ophiodermatidae; genus Ophioderma; species Ophioderma brevispina. Next base: position 8,054 of record JAMKCH010032967.1, read on the forward strand.
TTTGGTGACAGCATTGATGTGCGCAGCTCGTCCTAGCATGTTGAGGCATGCTCAGGCATCCATTAGTTGCCCTTGTCCTGTAATATACCACTATACAAAGAACTACAATAGTGGTTGAGTTAAGAATATCTACTAGAGTGAGTCCTGCTAAGAAACTTTCAGGTTGATTTCTAAAAGGAGTCTAACTTAAACCTGGGTTTAACCAGGGTTAGTCTCGACGCGAGTGAAAGCCTTTTTCCATTTCAAATACTCCAAAAGCCTAAATGGTTAACGGGGTGAGAAAATTCCTCATGGATGGGCCGGAATTGCGCATCCATGAGGAATTTTCTCCCCCTACCGCACATTTTAGAATATGCTGGAAGAAAAAGGTCCACTCATGTAGACTAACCCTGGTTCAAACTCAGATTAAAGTCATGAACTCATACTACAATCACTTTCAATTCTTGTCAGGTCAAGTTTTCCTTGAGTGGCTGCTACTGATATCCTTGGTAACCAGTAATACCCTTTTTTTTAACCCGGCCCCTAGCCCATTTCAGTTGTCGGCGGCTAATTCATCACACCCTTCGGTTTTAAGGAATCCGATGAAGGTAGCGGTAAATTGAAAAGAAAATCTATCACAAGGGCGTCAGCTCTGGAGACTAATGGCAGCCATCCAGCACAAGCATCCCTTCTCTTTATAAATTGGTACTTAAACTTGGTTTGTGATGCAGTTCTAGACTTTATCATTAACACTTTGATCTCAGTAATTGTTTTTTTTTTTTACATTTGAGTCAACCATTTTTATTACTCGACACAAACGAACAGAACAGACCACTACAAAGGCACTCACCATGTCACAATCTTGTAACACACGATTTGTTTGAAACTTGAGGGCGGCCTCCTCGGAATCCCGCTGACAGCCTTAAGTTAACTGACTTAACTGATCCGAGCATTACACAAAGCTGCAACAAATTGTGTTTTTCAATGTACATTTATATCAATTGATCCCTCTGCCACAGAAACATTTCAGGAAAAATCATGAAGGAAGGTAATTTAATCATGCCAAATCTGCCCTTTTTAACTCCTTCATCTGCAGACCACACCATTGTTGCCTGGGATCAGTATATTTTTTGGCACCTATGCCGGGAACTTGTCCTCTCAGAAGGACCAGGCTGGCTATGTGCACCGTGCTGGGATGTGCATCGTGGGCACACAACAAATTGGGATTCACTTCAAACACATACAAATGGTACCTTCGGGTACTTACCAGACATCGCTTCATCTGGAAGGAACTGCCCTTGACTACCGCTGCGCCTCATCAAGACTTCTCCTGCGCCTCTGTGGGAAAGTGTGTCTGTGGCTGAAAGATATGAGGTTAACATTCAATGAAACCCCCAAACCATAAAAATAGAACTAACCACTGAGATTAGAAAATAGGGACAGCCCTTCCCAAATAGGTCATCCATTATATGGTCAAGAGTGTCGAGCAATATATCTACCTAAGCAGACCGTCCTTTTAAGAAAGAGGTAGTGCTCTCCTAAGTTCTATGTCAAATTAAGGAGTATTCAGAGGTGAAGTTAAGAACATTTACCAACAGCAATGTGGTCTTCCAGAGTAGATACAAATCACTCTCCTACAATGCACTTAGAAGAGCTGCAACATGTGAGCTATCAAAAATCTCTTAAGAGAGCTTTGTAAGGGGAGCAAAACTCTCACTCCTCGCCTCAAAGACTATGTCTGCCTAAGTGATCCCTAAATGACTTCTGACCTCTCTGTTTACCCCCCACAGAACCTTGTCTTCAATGTATTAAAGTATACCACGTAGAATTGATTCCTCACTGCAACAAAAGTTTGTACAGTATAAGTTAAGTGTCCACCAAAAGCCATACATGTTATCTACCACAATTATACATCAAGAGCGAGTATCATGTTGTCTTCATAAATGCAGGGGTGTCCCTTCAAGCAAAAATCCCAGAGGAGGAGAGGGATGTTTACAAGCATCATACAGGTCAGTCAAAAGGTCGGGAAATTTAGGGAGTGACAGCAACAATTCAAGACTAGAATTTCGTGGTTTTGGCTTTCGCGCTCGGGGCCTATATTCCAAGAACATAAGCTGTGGGCCGCCCCATGACCCTTGACCCTGGCACATGACCTTTGACCTCATCAAACATATGAGGGATCGCATGGTGCCCCTATGACACAAGTTTGGTTCCAATTGAACTTCAGTTTTCAATTTTCGTCAATTTTTAGTTTTAGATCCATTTTTCACAAACTGATGACCTCCCTGCCTTGGACCTTGACACATGACCTATGAGTTCATCATAAGAGGGATCCCATGTGCACCTATGACAGAATTTGGTTCCATTGAATTCAATTTCAATTGAGGTCAATTTTAAAAAAAAACTTAACAAGTTTGTGACACACACATCACACTCACTACATCCACACATCCACAAAACACGCACAACGGATTGCAATTGGTCCTGCCAGCTACAGCTGGCGGCCCCACAAAAGAAGGAGGACAACGAGACAAAGCAAGCTGAAGCTGAAAGGAAAAATGAAGAAACTTGCATGCTAGAGTAAAATCAAACAAACCAATCCATTATATCGCTGGGCCTATGGCAGACGTTTAGCACACAGACAGAGCCCGATGAAACATCCCTGTTGAAAGGCCCACAGTGAATCTATAAGAAAGGGGATAGGTCACGCCTGAGAATTACAGGCCATTTTCGTTGACTAGCGTACCATGTTAAGTGATGGAACACATTATCCATTCCCCCTTCCTGAGCACTTAAATGTGAACAACATTCTTGTTGACGGACAACATGGTTTCCTCTAAGCATACATTCCACTAAACTCACTTATCCTGACCATTCATGATCTGACGCAGAGTATCGAAAGGGAATTAACACACAGAACCATATTAGATTTTGCAAGCATTGACAAGGTGCCCCACGACTTGTCTGCTGAAGGAATTGGAGTTTTATGGAATAAGGAATGAAATACACAGATGGGTGAGAATTCCTCACGGCGAACACAAAAAAGAGTTTTGTTGTGGAACTGTTCAATCCCAAAGAAAGTCATCTATCTCAGGGGTCTCCCAAGGCATGGTCCACTGGACTTTGTGGTTTCTTTCTTCTCTTCATCATGTACCTACAGTAAATTGGCCTATACATCTAGGTTGTTTGGAAGACCCTATCAAGATGATGGTTTCCAAGGCAAATGGGATCCTAGGGATTCCTTTAAGCGAACTATTGGTTTTGCACCTCAGCTACCAAGGTGTTACTCTACTGCATCAAAATGCTTGTTTCCAGCACTAGAATATGCATCCTGTGATGGGATCCTATACCGGTAGGAGACACTGATTCTTGAAGACGTCATGGCGGAGCCCAGATTCTGGCCTAGGAGACTTTGAGCAACGTAGTATTGTCTTAGGATGCTCGAAACGAATGGGAGCCTCTTGACCGACAACAAGACCAACAGACTGACAATGATGTACAAAAGATTATGAATTATCTTGTGGCCATCACAGAGAAGTTCATCACGATGTCCAGGAACTAAAACCAGGGGGAGTCACCAACAAAAAATCCGCAAATGCAGGGGGCAAAAGACCACTTTGCACAATCTTTCTTCCCACGCACACAACAGACTGGACCAAGCTACCAGGGGGTACCACTTCATCAGACACTCTAGAGATTCAAGCCAGAATTAAAACGAAATTGTATCGTGCTCACTTAACACGTCATCCAGCTTAATCTCATCAACATTTTGCAGTGTACAGCTTTGACAGATCCTGCCGACTAAATGAAGACAAGAAATGGTACCAAAAATGCATTTCCATGAGGTTATATTTCAATTGCCACTGTGAATTTTTTTTCTTCGGTAGCTAGGGGGGTTTTACTTTTGACCCTCTGAATTCATTTTTGCTGGTTTTTTAATTGCAAGACCTATCGTTAATTGCAGGACACGTTAAAGAAAACGCGTCGGCACTATTTGCTATTTGGCAATTTTGGGAGTTTTAGAATATTAGAATGTAGATTCATTAGAAAGAACCCTATACAGAAATACCAGAATTTAGACTACAGTTTCAATGAAGTCAATCTGTTACCTGGTTCTTGCAAAATTGCAATTTCTAGCTTGAGATAAGTTGACCAGTCCAATGCAAAAAAGATTGCATCCTGCAGTGACCTGCACATCACATTAACCGTGTACAGAGATCGAAAATGCTAATTAATTAGCGCTAATGATCCCCGCTAATGACAATACAAATTTACCGCGCCCATTGTGACGTAAGAGGTTCTCAAACTTCGGGGAAGTTTGGGACAAATCGGACCCTTTGCCAGTGACCTCATCGACCTTGGCTGGGTCAATACCCTGCGCGCTTCTATTCTGAACTTGGAATTCCGTGTTGTAGTCCCTAAGTTTTGTATAAGGCTGATATTTCGACCCGATCATCCCCGATGTTGAAGATTTTTCCACTTTTGCCGATCTGAATCTTTAAAATGTTTACATGGTTAAGAAGGAAAAAATGTTACCAATAATGCGGTGCCTGATGAAAATCCTGTGATATACCTAGAAATAATGAAATTCAAAGTTACTTGCGTGACCTGAAGTGCAGCATTGCCAGGGGGACGCCGCCATTGACTTCATTTAAACTGTATTCTAATTCAGTAGTAGGGTTTTTTCTAATGAATCTACTTTCTAATATTCTAAAACTCAAATTTATATTGTTGTTTTAACACTATCTATGGAGAGAAGACAAATTTGTTGTATTTGGTGAATTTGCACTATAGTCGATTAGCCGCCGTAACATTATTGTCTGTACGCAGTAGCGGCTTGTGCCACCAGTACACGGGCGTACGCGTACCTATTGAATTGTTGTTGTTTTTATGCGCTGTCTACAGCAGTACAACATTTAGTTACGCACACACGCAGCAGATTGTTCCAATCAGTTCAAACAATTATTTACTCAAATCACAAGCAAAATAATGCTTGCAATCAATGCATGCTTGCCAAAGAAGATATGCATACATGCATGTAGCCTAGTTCGCAATGCAAACTAAATATACAAGCAAATCAGACGCATTCTTTTTATTCGGAATGACGTTTTCGTTATGGACCGCTCTTATTTTAGGTTTGCAGAAGAGTGTACTTAAAAACGTGTAGCAGCAGATTAACTACTTCACACTCCACCTCAGATAAAATAAAATACCCCCAATTTTTTTTTTTTTTTAATTTTTTAGTGTTTTTATGTTCACTCCCGAAATTTGCCAAAAATCAATGTCTCTTAAAAATAACATTGCAGTTTAAAATGTTTTATCAGAAGCATGAAAGTATAATTTTCTCAAAGCTTATAGGGTGGGGCATTCAACTATGCACAATTGGGATGAATCAGGGTGTCCCATAAAATATACAGGGTGAAACAACAGAAAAAAGCAGTCTTAACCTAATTTGTTTTTCTTTCACATTCCTCATGTCAGATATTGAGATTAAAATTGAAGTGTATTTTTGCAATGTGGAAAGAAAGACCTTTCCGGCAATAATATGCCTAAATTATCTAGGGCCAAATTAGTTTTACAAGGTGTTCCAAAATTTGTTCTGTTTGTGTACATAAAAAGACAATCTTGTGTCAAATATTTATTTTTCACTACAGTGCTGATTTTACTATTGAGGTATATGTTTTTGAGGTCAAAGAATCAATTTTTACAGGTTATGAAAAAATGACCACCTTCCATTTTCAACGAAAATTACAGTTTTTACCAAAATCAAGGCGAGGGCGCTATTCATATCAAAACCTGCCACCCTGTGTATATATTATGTTTGTTAGGTACAGGATGCAAGATGTGTTGTACAAAAGCTTTTCTGAAAATTTTCAAAGCTCAGCTCTTTTTTATTTCAATGTTACTCCATAATCATTAATTTAAAGAGCGTAATATGCGAAATGTATGGGGAGGAAAGGGTCATTGACCCAGTTCCAATTAACATCATTTTATGAAGTAATCCTTGAAATGTGCCCAATATTCTTGAAAGTACAAAAAATCATGCTTTGATCATTTTTTGCAAAATAATTCAAATTTATGTTCATCTGCAAGTGGTTTCCATTGAAAATGTACATGCTCACCAGCCTCACCTCCACCCCCGGCTAAATTAAGTTTAAAAGGGCATTTCATATTGGAAATTTAAATTTAAAATTTTCAATTCAATTCAATTCAATTAGTTTTATTAGCATTATCATTCATCCATCCATTCATAATGCTACATTATTTACAAGTTTGTTATTGGAATAAATATTGACATATTTCAGAGGGGAAAACTATTATACAGCTGTGAAATGCATGATAATCAAGAGCATGAGATGCCATAAGAGTCTGATGGCTTTTGAGCATGACCCCCACCTAAAATATACATTTATTATGATAATAATTTACACTGGACAAGACAGGACAAGACAAGACAGAACAGGACGATACAGGACGAGGACATTGAACAATTATTGTTTAAACAAGATCAGGGGCAAAAGAACATGGTGAATGTGGCGAACCCACAGAATATAGAAAAGGAGCTCCCGGTCTTCCCTATACGGCCCTGTCAAAATCTTGTCAACACCATACGCACTATTGGGGGTATTCGTGTTTTTACCGAGAACACGCGAAAAGGAACGAACAGAGTCCTGTGCGTATTACCGTGAAGCGTCTTATCGAACGCAACGCATGTTGCGTAAAGATTTTTGCATGGCACACCAAGGTCGAAGGTGCTGCTCGCGGTGTGCTCGCGGTGTTAAAATCCCGCCTTCTGATCACATTTTGTAAAGTGTAAGAGTGTGAGCGTGGTTGTGGGTCATTGTAATTTTTAATCTTTTATATGTTGTTTTGTATGATGGGAATAGAGACAAACCCAACAAAAAACAAACATAAACCATTATGATGAAAAAATGTTTTCTCCCTCACATGTCATCACACAAACATCTTGGTTACCATTTTTGGTATAAAATTGGATTGATTGAGCCCATATTATTGGTCGTGTAATGAGTCTGATAGAATTTGAAATTTCTTCTGATAACAAAATCTCAATTTGATAGAGTACGTGTGGTGTGTGTGTGGTGTGTGTGGGGGGGGTGTTGTTTGATCGGGTCACCAATCTTTAATAAATGAACATGATAATTCTAAAAGATTATGTGAATCTATAGCCCACTTTGCCACAGAGCTTTTGGAGGATTTTCCCCAAAATAATATCTTAAAAGAGAATAGGCCCATTAACAATCGCCCCCCAGCAGGCAGAGCCACACTGTAAACGACGTACCTACCGCATTTAATAATTAATGTGTATACAGTGCCTTAAAATTTAGGTACGTGTATTTACATCCTACGGAGCCACCCGTGTTTTTTTTAATTTTTTGAAATGCAATGTCTGTTTTCACGCAGGACACGTTTACTAGATACACTTCCGCATTTAAGAGTAAAATCGGGCCAAAAATTGAAAATAAATGGCGACTATTTTCTCCGTAAAAAGGCAAATTTACGGTATTTCCGTAATCCATCATTGAACTCTATATATTCTTTGATAATTAATCATAAAAATAAACAATTCGATGCTTTTTTTTGTCGATATGCAAAATACAAGGCACCAGCATCATGAAACGGTGAAAAATAATGTAACGAATGTATCGGTTGCGTACCACGACCGCTTTTGCAAGTTTAACGCTGAGACGCGGCCAACGCATACGCCAACGAACGCTTCCGAGACGTCATAAAATGCATTTGCTAGAACATTTACGAATACCCCCAATAGCGAGTCCATGCCGGACAAAACACAATGGCGACGCATACCGGGATCTCCTTTTCTATTCTGTGGCGAACCAGTTAAAGAACGAGAAAGAGAGGATAAAAAAGGTATTGCAATTATTAGTGTCAACAAATAGAAATGAAAGTAAAATCCTGATGACATTTTTTATGACTGTAATCAAAAAAGTTCAATTTAAATTTTATTAATTAACCTGTTTTAGATAAAATTTAAAAGCATTAATGGTTGTAGAGTTTATGATCCTGTTACTAAGTGTGTTACATATTTTGGACCAGAAGTATTTTACTGAGTAATTAATTAGGTTTGATGAGGTTTTTGTTTGATGTATTTGTTTGCATTTTCTGTTGTTATATGTGTGTATATCACTTTGTTTGAAAAATAGAAAATAAGTTTCGTAGGGTGTTTGAGTTGTAACTATACATGAAAATCGCTGTTTGTAGTTTTATTTTAAATCATAAATGTTAATTTTTTAGCTTTTGGAAACATTGTTTCAGTATGAGATTGTGTAGTCATTATTATTAATGAGACGTATGGCTCGTTTTTGAAGTTTGACTATATTGTCCAATTATATTCGAAATAGGAGAATTCCATGGACATTGGTTATTAATCTACTGTTATTCTTATTTGCCCAAGCTATGGTTACTGTAAGATATGTACGGTAGTATAATGAATAGAATAAGATTTTTGAATGGTGTTGCGGAGTTTTCTAAGAATCACGATGTTCTTAGAAATTTGATTTGTAGTTTTGATATATGATATTTCCGGCAAGATTTTGGTCAATTATTACACCCCGAACTGTTGTATGGTCTACGGGGTGAATGTCAATCATGATTTTGTTTTTGGTGTGTGTCCTGTTTTTTCTTTGTGATTGCATCTAGTTAGTTTTTTTGATACTTAAGAAGCGCAGTTTGTTTGGCTTAAACCCATCAGTGTGTAACGTTAGTACTCTTTGTTAAAAAATGTGTTTGAGAGTGGGTTAAGGTTTTTGTGTGATAGAAATGTTGGTGTCATCGCAAAGTAATAAACACAGGAAAGCGTTTGGACGAAGAAGGAATATCATTTGACATAGAGAGAAAAAGCAAGGGCACCCAGTCTCGAAACAGGTTGAGGTGACACCACAGGAACTGGGAAAGGTCAGAGAGTGTGAACCAAAAGAAGTTGAATTGGAATCTTTGGATAGATAACTGAAGAGAAGATCTAAGGGAAGACCACACGATTACCATAGTGGTGGAGTTTTGCAAGTAGAATTCATATCAATTGTGTCGACGCTTTGGATAAATCGAAGAAGATACCAATAGTGTGATAGGTGAGAGCAAGGGAGGAAGAGATGTTGTTATAAGCTACCAGAAGAGGCAAGGTCGTTGATTGTTTTTTGCAAAAAGCCATATTGGTTGTCATGAATAATGTTGAAGCGGGTGAGAAATATCAAGTCTGTTATAGATAAGACGCTCAAGGATTTTGGAAGAACCATGGAAGAAGAGATATATGGCGGTAATTGGAGAAGACATGGGTATCATCCTTTTTGAAGACAGATGATTTCGCAACCTTGAAGCTGAGGGGAGCTACAGTCATAAGGAAAGGGTTAAAGATGAAGGTAAGGGTTTGGAGATGAAAAGTATGACACTCTAACATCGAGGGGCTACATCATCAGAGCCTGCTCTTTTGATCATCACTTCTTGAATTTCTTTCTTAACGATGTCAAGACCCTCCTTTTCTCTATGTTGAAGAAATAGAGCTTGGAATGGGATCATTAAGAAAATCGAAAAAGAAAGAGACTGGATCTTAGAGGCATGTGAATTTACCTCAAAGTATTTATATTTTTTTATCTCTCTTAACCGTGGGCCCAAGTATAGTATTGTGTGCCTAATCTTATCGTGCAATGCGATCTGCTCTAGAATAAATTCGTAATTTTGTATTTTCTGTCCGTAAACACAGAAAATAACAGCACAGTGGCATATGGGACAGTGCGTTACACTAATCCGCTCATAGCATCAAAACGCAACATCTAATCAACTGAAATTTTTGGAAATAAACCCTTTTCTTGAAGCAGATCTGTGCTCATAACAAAAATAATGTCATAGAGGATCCCAAAATGCACCTTTAATGAGTTATTACTGCTAATTGGTTGATGTTTTTTGATTGTATCACCAATAAGTTTATATAATGAGCCCCAAATCATTGCATTTTGTTGGAGTATTGTAAAGATATGACAAGAAAATGGAACATGAAACCATAAATATGTGACAAATCCACCATTTTTGGTAGTTCTGCTGAGCATAACCTTTTTGTCTTTCATTCATCTTTTAACATTTGGACATTATCATATATCAGCTAGAACGTAAAGGTTATGCCGCTGTACAGGGACCTGGTATCCACAATAAGACAACGCCATCTTAAAACCAATCCACCACGTTTCTTCACAGATTGTGCCCTTGAAATTGCCAATAACCCCAAATGTATGATCCACGCGTGTTCTCTACATATCAACATACCTTAAAATTCTTTCAGGTCAAAAATGTAATAATCCAAAGGTGAAAATTAAGTATTTTTTTCGGATGTTCACTTTTTTTATGTCCAGAATGTTTACTTACAAAGTTGACGCATGCGCAGAAAATTTTACAAGTCGGTCTTGCCAGGGGCGTTTGACCGGGCATTCGTCACCCAATTTGGAGTGGGTGTTTCAATTTAACCTTCACACCAACATAAAACGCCTTGCGGGAAACACTACCATGCCTCTGCTTTTCAATCGATAATGTTGCATGTTGCCACTACTCACCGTCATCTCATGTCACCTTTTTTCACCCAAAAATGCTTAGTGGAGAATTGTAATGTTTGTTGATGAACAAACGAACGTGTGTCGACCTTTGACCCGGCAACTCCGAAACTGGCAACCACTCACTCATGACAGGTTTGTGGACTAAATAATTCTGCGTTGAAAATTCATCCAATTAGTACATTTTTTCGCCGTTTGGATGAAAACAACGTGTGGATTATTGTTCTGTAGTATTGTAAGATGCTACAGAGTCCTGTTTGAGTAAGATTTGTAATTCTTGACGATGTCAGATGACTTTAAATTTGGCGTTGGCTTATTGTGGATACCAGGTCCCTGTACAGCGGCATACCTTTACGTTCGCTGATATACGATATGTCCAAATGTTAAAAGAAGAATGAACGACAAAACGTTTATGCTCTCAAGACACGATAGTCCCATAATTGGGACTATTCCCATGAGTTTCTTTCACATTATGCCTTTAACATTCTATCTGTTGAGTCCCAAAATCTTATGTGTACTCAGCTATGACCTTTTGTGTACCTTCAATTTCGAACCACCTGACAACATGGTCCACCTCCATTTTCATATAACCCCGGTGCTTTCGCTAAACCTCTTCTACTTTACACTGGTACTATCCCAGTTTAAATACCAGCTAAAGCTTTCATTAAGCACCTGGCAATACAAAATCAAGACTTAGAGTCACCGGTCAAATTTTTGTCATATCAGTTGCACACGATGTTGGCATGACCCTCCAATTGATAAGTTAATGGCCATTTATGATAATTCGTAGCATAAGGAGAGTCATGCTCACAGGACTATCAAACACCATTTTTGGGTAGCCCACATTAAAAAACACGACTAATGGTCCTTTATATTTCAAATCATCGACAGTGATTTGCAAAAAGCTTAGAAATAAACAAAAATACATCTACCATTGCTTTCACAGTTGAGTAATGGCGCATGATACTAGTAATTGTCGTGGTCGTCATTGTGGTGGAACTATACAATTATCCCAATGAAGTATTTTCCTTTCCCCCCTGAATTTTTGTATCTCAGAATTACTAAAATTATGAATTTTCATATAGCATCTATATGATAAAAGACCTTCTCAGGTAAGTGCGTGCCTTGTTTTACGAGCGAGGATACTTATTATGAACAATTTTTATTAGACATCACTGAATATTTGCAAAACCTTTTTTTTCTTCGGGCCATTTCATTTAGAGACATTTTACATCACTGCTACAGGTTATGTATACGAGCGCTCGGGATAATTTATTATTCGGCCACCACTTAAAATTCGGCACCCTTAACATGATCGGTTTATGCCGTTAACCGTTGCCGAATTCGTAGCCTGTGGAGATCCTAAATTCTTCCCTTATTTTTTTTTTTATTTTTAAGCCTAATTTAACAGATCCGGTTAGTTCCTGTGAAATTATGATATGAATAACGTTAGATAACTGCATTTTGAATTCACTCCAAACCACACCGGTTTGTGTCAAAAGTGTCCAAGTGTCAAATGCTTTTGAAAATGTGGGGGTCAAGTTGTCTGTAGTGATCCAGAGAGTTCATTTCGCTGTACTGGTCACGACCTAGTGTATAGAGTCTCTGTGCAAATACTAGTTGACAACTGGGCAATTGGAATATTCTGGGATTTAATGACATGTGTATGTAATTTCTCAAGGCACGTAGTGCGTTCTTTGATCCAATACAATCGGATTTAGGGCTAAGATGAATAGGCGTAGTGGTCGAAGTAGGGACTTACGAAACAAGTCCAGCCTGCGGAAACAATGACAATCAATTTGGGTATAGACAAATCCCCTATCGGCTGGCACTACCGTTTCATCAATACGCATCCACATGTAGTTGACTCTCCCATCCAATGTTCCCCACTATATTTATTTAGAGTCCAATTGCAATATTGAAAAATAGCGTAAAACTTCTAGAAACCGTGCGTACTTCAGTGTAGATGTGTCCGATGATCAAACATGGCTATATTTTTTGTTTGGGGGATATACGGCGAAGACCGAAACGGTCTCTCTTTACGTACCGCCCGCAAGCTTATGTGTTCCACACACGCACACACCCTGTATTGCGTGTTGGGAAGAGATTACAATCCTGTGACTGCGTATCCGGGACATTTCAGAGGCAAATGTTGATATCGCCCCCCATTTGGTAAACAACACATGTGAACCGATGTGATAGCTAACACCGAGGGATTTAAATTTCGCCGATTTTTTTCTTGGAGTAAATGTGATCGTTCATAAACGATAGAACTTTGGTAACATGGTAACAAGCCGTTATTATCCCTGTGATATCGGTAACGTGGAGCATATTTGTTGGTAAGAAATGTTCTTATTTTTGTTGTCTCCCGTCACCCATTGTCCCACACGTTAGCTTTGTGGGTTCTGTGGGTACACTGCCCACATCTCAAAGTTGTTAACCCGAGGGGCTACTCAGTCATTGTGGTCACTATGGCGTAGCTTTACCGTGTACACCATACAACCATGGCTATGCTGTGTGTGCGTAGTGAAAAACTTTGTTGAAAATGTACTCATTTCTAACAAGTAAAATCCCTAGAATCCTTACCAAAATCATCCTGAATTCGTCGTATAACAATTCATGTTTTATTTTACTGTGGATCAAATTTAAAGCTTACAATTGTTTTATTCTCTAGTCATAAGCCGTCAAAAACGGGAAGTTAATCGCACCGCAGTAGCGCTAGCGTAACACTGGGAGGTCGTGCTGCCGAGAATTTCCCTGCAGTAATGATCTACCTGCAATCGCCCTATTCAAACACAAACGTAGTTCTATGGATGTCTGTCAGAATTCACTGATCTCTAGACAATGGATTGGCTCACAACAGTAATTGTATATTAGATGCAATGGAGCAACGGGCGTGCATCTTGGTCTATCATACCGAACACAATACCATTCCAGAGACACCTGTTTGAATACAGAAGTTGTATCCCTGTTGCACGTTTTAGAGACATCCATCCCATACGCGCAAAGACAATGAGCTCACTGAATTGCTTGATTCTGTAGTCTGTATGGCGCTTATCCACATTTCAATGGGAACAATTTGTATAATATGACCGGCTCTTAACACCTTCGTGAGCTCTTTTTGGATGGCCAAGATGCTATCAGTGTTCAATTAAGAAGCCCAGGTTTCCAACCATTGTATAGAGATCAGTGGTCAGATTTCAGGACCGTAACCAACATGCAAGAAAATACCTCCCGGTGCATTGATGTATTTATTGATCCTCGTTACGATTAATAGTTTTTGAAGTTACACATCAAAACACATATTTGGTGAGAAATTTATTATAGATGTTACGATCTCTAACAAAAATGCAAGTATCTATATTTGAAAAGATCACATTTTAATTAACAAAATGAGTACCTTCATTATTTTTTGCAATGAGCAAGAATAATTATTAAATAAATATCAAAACGCCTTTATTTCAGGTCACTGGCCATGCGCGCTGGAATGGGGAAATAAACCTTTGAGGAAAAGCAACCGGCTTACGCGTGTCATCTACTGCGGGAGATTTTGACGCTGTTCCTCTCAGAATAAATTCACTACCAATCCCAACCCTACCGTCTGATAATCCAAGAATTCATGAAAGGAAAACATCAAGTAACTATGAATATTTTGGATCTAAATAACAAGTAATTATGTTGCTATTTGTTTGATTATGGCCTGTCACATCACGAAACAGTGAGCCCCTCATGTGCAGCGCCGGCTGTAATCCTTTCCTGTAAATAATGGACTACCATCCATGATGGATGCGTATTTTGAAACTGACTGTGTACACAATGGACTCGTCCATTCATTTTAAAGGGTTGTGGGAACAATTCTGAACATTTTAAGTGACATATGGGATTCTTTTTAAAGTATGGAATAGAATATTGTTAACTAATTATAGTTGAACTGAAATTTTACACTTGATGAGTAGAGAGATGATAAAAACTAGTAAAGAGATAAATTATTATTGCAGTAAATCAGTGGGTTGATGGGCCGGCGTTTGCACGTTTGGGCTTGGTTGCATTTTCAAAAGTAGATTTTAAAGGGGAGGGGTGATGCGGGGGACTGGGGGTGTTGTGAATTTACTTCATGGTCTTGAGGATTTTTGGTGGGTTATGTTTTTTTTTTTTTTTTTTTATTCGGAGGTAGAAAAAATTTCCTTCCCCCTCAGGCATGGCAGATCTCTGGCACCTTATAAAAATCCAAGGGCCAAAATTAAACTGCCTTTTGCCATTTTTTTTTTAAACTTTTCACCCTGTCTTTGCCCCATTTCTTTGCTTTTTGCTTTTTCTTTGTCTCTTCTTTGGACCTTTCACTTTGTTCCTCCCTTTGCTTTTTATTTTCCCGTTATCTTCTCTCGTTTGCCTCACTTTTTCATCTTGTTTCCCTTTGGCTTTTTATGCCTCTTTCCATTTCCATCCTTTTTGACATAGACCTCTTTTCCCCTTTGGCTTTTACATTTGTCCATATTTTACTCAGTTTTTTACATTTGCCCCTTGTCCCTTTGGCATTTCCGTTGCCATTTTTTTCTTGCCATATTTTCCCCTTTGCTTTCCATTTGGCCAATGAGTTCCATTTGTTTTTTCTCTTTTCCCTTTTATTTCCTTGACTTTTCCCGCTCCATTTGGCTATTTCCACTGCCTTTTCCCTTTGCATGTCCCTCTGCCCTCTTCCACTTTGGGTTTCCTTTGTCTCTTTCCACGAAGTTGCATCATTACTTTGCTTTTAATCCTGCCTTTTGAGGCCCTTTTCTCTCTTTTTCTTTCCGTTCTGCTTTTCCCTTGCATTTTTACCTCACCCTTTTTCCTTGCCTTTTCCCATTTCGTTTCCCCCTTTGCCAATAATATTTACTTTCCCTTAGTCTTAGTCCCTATCAATTAACATGATGAATTAATTAAAAAGAAAAATAGAAAAATTATTGACTCTGCATTAAAATGGGTCATACATGTACTTTGGCATTAGGCAAATAACCAAAATAAATATTTCTAAAGTATATTTTTTAAAATGTCAATCCATGAATATAGTTAAAATCATACCTTGTCGGCATACGCCCTGCCAAAAAGTACCAGATTTCGATGATTTTCATCATTTTATAAAGGTCATAAGTCGAAGATGTAAGCATTATTTGACACACTTTTATTACTTAAATCAATGGAAATTAAAAATTACAGTGGTTCGGAAGCCTTTTTCACAAAAGTATAGATCTGCTAACAGTTGCCAAAATCAACTTTACCCTAGACCTGCGGCCCAAAGTCTGCTTTTTCTGGTGAGTTTCGTCCATTTTTAAGTGTCCTAAGAAGTGAATTTAGCCTCTTTAGAGACAGTTTTCTTTATTTAAATGCATAAAATAGCATAAAAAACACCCAAATAAACCCCAGTGCTCTTAATTAAGCTTTTTCATAAATTTCATTTGCTAAAATATGCCCCATTTGTGCCAAATTAATAAATTTCCGGCCTGACCGAAAGTGCCATTTTTGGTGATTTCGGCCATTTTTTAAGTGTCCTAAAGTAGAAATTTCAACTATTAGCATTTTTCTTTATTTACATGATAAAATAGCATAAAATCAACACAATAACCCTAGTGTTCTCTTAACCTCTTGCCGTGCCACACTATCATCTGCGAAATTGCCCACTTGTGCCAAAATTATTGATTTCAGGCTGCCGAAAGTGCATTTTTGGTGATTTCGGCCATTTTAAGTGTCCTAACGTGAACTTTAAATACTTAGACATTTTCTTATTTACCATTCCGCCCCCCCCCCCCAATAAATAGCATAAAAATCAAACCAAACATAAAAACACTAGTGGTTATTAACCTCTTCCACAAAATTATCCATCTGCCTAAAGTTATGCCCAATTGTGCCAAAATTATTGAATTTCAGGGCCTGCCGAAAGTGCATGTGTGGTAATTGCGGCCATTTTGAAAGTGTCTGAAGTAAAAATGTTATAACAAACAAGACTTATTCTATTTAAATTTTGTGCATGAAGACCGCATCAAGATTAACAAATTAAAATGAATCGCACACAACAAAGTCATACTTCTAAATTCTTACTCCTTAAATACGCCTTAAAAAATCATCATTTCAAGAAAAATCATCAAAATGGGGTAAAAACGCTAGTTTTGTAATCTTTAGAAGAAGGCTGTAAATTTGTAACGGAATGTCCGTTTTCAATGATTCAAAAAGAGTTTTTCATAGGTTTGACAGAGGAAAATTCTGGGAGGAAAAATAAAGGTGAGAATTTAGTATTCTACCACCACTTAAAATTCGGCACCTTAACCAATGCGGTTTATTCAGTTACGTTGCCGAATTCGTAGCCTGTGGTAGAGATTATCAGAATACTAAATTCTTTCAATATTTCTAAATAGGCGGGAGAACAGTTTATCTTTTAAGTAAACAGTGGACCATATTCTTCGCATATCTTGCTTTTAATATGTTAGCCCGAGGTTGCTCAGGCATGTTCCGCTACGACGGATCAAACAGCAACGTACGTGAAGGAGCTATTCATAACATAAACATGCACGAATTGATATTAGTCCTGCTGCCGACCTGAGATTTCATGTCTTTCAAACAATCATGTCATTCACTGCTCAGTTATCAGGTCCTGCAAAGGAAGTAGTATCCGTTTGAGGAAAGAATTTAGTATCTGCCAAAGGCTACGAACACACGGCAACTGTTTAACGAATTTAAAACGGCAGGTTGAAAAGGTGTGTACCCAACCCCCCCCCCCGGAAATGTTAGTGTGTGGCAGAAATACTTTAAATTCATCCCTCAGTTTTGGACTTCAGATTTAAGAGAGACTTTAAAACCTCTAATTCAGGCTATGGGGGGGGGACTATTACTACAGCTCTGGTCTCAATTTTGCTAAGAAGTATGTCAAACATTTACATTCACTGCATAATGTTGAGTATTAGAAAAATCTGTCAAAGGTATATTTTCCATCAATTTCGGGTAATCCAAATTTTATTCGGAGCATGAAGTCCAAAGCATGAACTCTACGGTGGTTTTTTTTAAACCACTGTAAAGTTGCCGCGGTTGTGGGTCAAGAGGGGTCAACCTGGTCAGTATAAAGATTATAATTCCAGTTGGTAGGGAGCGATTTCTGGTTGTGATTATGCGTAACACTTGATATGGGTCCCATATTCGGTTTGCGCAAGACAATCGCTCACTGCGACGGAAGTTTATCGATGGGCCGGCTGCTGTTTTTCGCACACAGTGGACCTTGAACTTTGCTCTCGTAAAAGCGGAAGTGCTAATTTTCAACCTCAACAAATCTGGCATTAGTTGATGAGGCAACTTGACGATTCAAAGGACTTTTTATTGTGATGGTTTGTTTATTTGCTGATGTAAGGATACTTCCTGTTGGGGGAATTACTATAACTCAACCACATGCATGATTTAGCGTCAGAAGTGTTTCAGTTAAGTTTTAACAGCGGTTTTGTAGTTGACCTTTCACATGATTGCACCAGGGAGCCTTATTTATGAACTCAAACTCAATAGCCTGTGATTTGTAACTGACGCCAAGAGAACGTCCAAATGTAAAGGTGTAGGTGGCAAGTACAATTATTTGGAACTAGAATGTGGCAAAAGGATATTCAGCAGGCAAGGCCGTGTGCGGAGAAGAACTCTTTCACTATTCGTACGACATCATGCGGGGAAAAAACACTTCGCTATTAGCACGACCGCTGACGTCACACATACCAAACAAAAGCCACTGATACAGGGCTTGGTTCAACAAAAAGCCCAGCGTACGGCGAACTCCAAAATCCCGCGGCCAAAATCGCGGTCTTGCATGGGGGGTATTGTCTGCCCTGACTCATGTACTAATCTATAGAGCTAGAGTAGGACCTACTTGTCATTGTTTAATTTTCGTATAAGTATAAAATTAACATGGCAACTGTTGCCGACTGTGAGATTCTTCCAACTTTCAGTACTAATTGCTCTTAGAAAAAAAAAACGTACCTAGTTGCTTTTTAATTTGGCAAATAAGCAAAAATGTGAAAAAGTATGGAAAGATAGGAAAAATGGGGAGAAGAAAAATATGGAAAAATATACGCCCATCGTGGGGCTCGAATCCACGACCCTGTGACCAAGATTGCAATCCTTTAAACCGACCGATGAGCTAACCGGGCTTACGACAGGTGGATGTTACACTGATATATAAGCATCGGCTATTTTTGTCTCTGCATTTATTTTATTGAATAAAACTAGCACTAGAAATTCAACTGAAGTGCCTTCAACTGCTGTTTTAACTATGGATCCATTATACATTTATCTTCGAAAGTAATATTTAAATTTACTATTCTCTTCCGTGATTTAACGTGCCGGGAATTTTGCGAGAAGTTCCGAGACTTGTCGTGCGAATAGCGGTTCCAATTTTGGCCGCACGACGGTCGTGCCGATAGCATGTATAGACACTTCTATACTCTGAGTAATAATTGTTTGAACTGATTCGAACATTTGCTTGCATGGGTGCGTAAAGGTCGCACTGCTGTAACAGCGCGTAAACACAATGATTAAAATAGATACGCGATATGCCCGGTACAGGTCACACAAGCCGGTACAGCGTACGCTTAGTTCAAACAATTATTACACAAGCGGCTAGGGGCGACCAGGTAACCTTGTCAATCAAGGAGTCTTCTTTTGTTAACCGTAGTTAATCCGATGACATCATACCTACGATTGCTACGATTATATCCACTCCCAGTTCCTAATTGGCCATGACTTTTTACAACTAGTTGGTTTACGTCCGCCCGGTCACGGGCTTGTTGCAATTGATCACAACATCAACAATTGAATAATGAATCGATCCCTATCTTCTTACCTTGTGCAGCGTTATTTGCAGTGCGATAAATGAAGCCTACAGCAAATATGTTCATAAATTTTTGCAGCACATATAAACCGTTTTCTTTTGGCAGCAACACATGGAGTTATTAACTCCATGGCACGACTAAGTGTAAAACAAAGAAGGCATAACATTTATTTTTAATTTTCAATACTTCAAAAGTAAATGCCTTAATTAAAACAACCCTTGAATTATAATCCAATAGAAAAAAAGTGGGCCCGAACACACAAACACATTAGCGGGGAAGTCACCAAAATAGTAAATGTTTGACATAATTTGGATCAAATTGAACTAAAATAAAGAATTTGATCGTTTACATACTGCAATTAGCCCAAATATTTTGGGGCTTCCCTGGCTGACTTGTCCGTATCAAAATGGCTAATTTCGGGCATATACCAAATTAGGACCCCAAAAAAGTTAGAAATTCATGAATAGGTAGGCCTACACACGATGAAGTCTAAATTTGAGCGTGCCCGTATAAAAAACATACATTCTGTGTTTTTGAGCTTTTTGTTATATTCGTTTTTTAAACTGTTTTTTTATATATAAATTACCTTGCGACTTTAATAACTAAAAGCGGTAAAAATAATGCATGGAAAACGTGTTTATGTATACTTTTCAGCATTCTTAGCCAATACACTCGGGCTGAAACCAGAGGGCAGGATAGTCTGTAACGTTATATTAAAATCGCAAACTTGCGTTTCATTACATCTAAAGATTTTGAAGATTCAATAGGCTAATGGGCCTCCTTAACTCCGGGATGTAACTGATTGTTTGTCTATGTTATCTTCAGAATTGCTAATCCTGTACTCAACTGTATAGTACCGCGAGAGGGGGTTGAAGCCACCTTTTTCATTTTATAATACGGTTACTTCAGCAAAATATATAATGATAATAAAATAACACAACATTTATGAGTGCAAAATGAGAAACCTCTAGCGCTTTACAAAACTTTAACCTTAAGTGGAAAGGGAGGGGAAGTGAAGTTGAGTGGAAGGGAGAGGAGGTGAGGGGAAAGTGAAAATGAAGGGGAGGGAAGAGGAGGGAGGGAGGGAGAGGGGAGGAGTAACTGGAGGGGGAAGGGGAGGGAGGTAGAGGGAGGGAGGGGGAAGGGGAGGGAGAGTGGAGGGAAGGGATTTTTCCTGAAAATATTCCACCATATTATACCAATTTTTTTTTTCACATAACATCATTTCTTTTTGGCAGACATTTTATTGTTTCAACCGTTCATCAATATTTTGTATCCTGCACAAATTGCACTCCAATTGCGCTACACAGTAAAGTAATCCCAGCAATTAGGATGTCTGTATCGCGCCAATTAGCGTAATTATGACTGTGGCATAATTTGTCGATGCTACTACCACACAATTTTTAATAATTTATAAGAGTTTTTCTTTCAAATACAAGAAATCTTCACAAGTTGCATGAATCGCATTGAATCATTAGGTGAACCCTCTCATGTCTTGGCCCTCTGCTGCCCGCTAAAATGGCCGCTGGGAAGTTCCGGCGTTTCAATCACCGACTATTCAATTACGTGCGAGCCCCCGCTATCCATTTAATAGAGGTCAGTGGCTGCGACCCCACCGGCTGCGACATAACCAATTAGTTGTAAAGAGTACCACCGATAGTTATGGCCGAGTCGGAACCCTGAGTTAGGTATATAATCAAGGTAGGAATGACCACATGCCAGCAGGCGAGTGCAGGCTCAAAATCTAAACTCACAAAAGTTTGACCGTACATCATCTTAACTGTGTAATCCTAATTGGAAAATCCAAAATTTTGTGTTTTGGCTATGAGAATAGAATCCCAAAGACATGGGAAAAAAGACATGTTTAATCTTTTTACCAGAGAAGATGATAAAGAATGAGGTGGTTCGACTGCTACTCAAAAGATAAACTGTTAATCCGCCTATTCATCAATCGGCTTACATCCCATCGTTTGGACAAAAGACTTGCACTACTTGCTGGATAACTTACATACACCGGTCATTAAATCCCAGAACATTCCAAGTACACAGTTTTTCAATGGGTATTTGCACATGGTCTATACCTATGGTGGACCAGTACAAGCGAAACGTACCCCTCCCGCCTGCAGCAGTATAAATAACTTTGACCCCCAAATTTTCAAGTATGTTGGCACTTTGGACACTCTCGACAAAAAAGTATGGTTGAGATGTGTTGAAAATGCATATATCTAATCAATTCATCATATTATATTTCTCAGGAAATAACCGGATAATGGTAAATTAGCAACATAATACCATCTTTTTATTGACCCCAAAACCTTGATCAATGTTAGCTATAAGAAAAGGGTCGTTTTGCTGTTTTCTTTCGTTAAAAAGTAAAAGTCACTGCATCTTCCCCTCAATTCTTTCGCCAACGATTAAAATAAAATAGAACAGTCAGAAACAACCCGCGAAGTTCATTGCCAGCAGATATCTTTTAGCTGGAACATTAATAAGCTATTTTAATGGGAGCGTGTCAATTACTGTCCTGTTTGTGAAATACCTTCTCGAACGGCCAAACTTGAGGCGGTTGAACACATTACCTTAAAGGTCCAATCAGTGGCCTTGAAGTTTCCTAACAATGACTGATGAATGAGAGTAATCATGGGTTACTCGATGCAAAATCGAGCCATCTCCTTCTTTCCATCTTCTCTTTGATACTTATTTACGCATGTTTAATGTTTATGATAACTATATGTTAAATGGAATAAAAGCGCATTTTTGTAAATTGGCCCTCCGTTTGTGCAAAATAAGCCTATACATTTTGTACAGCAAGGCATTGACAACTGCCCGTTCCACAATTTTAAACTAATCTGGCAACATACATTTGTCCATAACTCGTCCAATTTTGCACGACAGACATGAGTGACCTCCTCATTTTTTAAGTTAAGGATTAGCAGCGATACTGCGAGAAAAATCGACACACTGTGTAAATGCATGTTTGTTAACATTATAAATCAGGGGATAAGGTGTACAATTCCATATAACGGCTTTAATGTAAAACAACCAGCCAAATATGCAAAAAATGAGGTATTTGAGAAATTTGTCATACGTCCTCCCCCGCAAATAGACCATACGCGGCTGGCATCTCAAAAGCTACACTATACAGATGATTGTGGTTTTACACCAGGACAGAATGAAACAAAGATGAAAAATTTTGGGGTGTGAGTTCAAACTGTATTGATCATGGTGCTCAATATCACGCTGAAACTGGTGATATTCACCGGGAACGGCTTTTTTTTGATCTAAGTTCGGAATTTGATACGAACGTATAGAAATTACAGAATCAGATAAACTGAAAGGGGGATGTGCCCTATTTAAGGATACTGAAGTTTCATCTTGATAATTGCTTTCACTCCAAAACCCTATCTGTACAATTTTGTGCCGATATCAAATCCGTGTTTTGATGCGGAGCTAAAAGCGTGATTTGTAAGCCCACATAGAGTACCGTGTTGTAAATAATATTGGTCGACCAAAATGGGGCACAATTTTCGTTCATTCTTCCAAACAATCCAAACCTCCTTTGGGCTCTGAGATTTCACAGGGTTAAATGAGAAAAATAGTAGGTTTCTTCTGATCCCAAATGTTTTGACCACTTCCGGTAAAATCTGGGCTTCTGGGGACGAGGCTATTAGCGCTCGTGCCATGGACCTTTAAAAAAGTACTGCCTTGCTTTAATATCCGGATTTCAAGCCACCCAACTTGCAGGTTAAGTTCGCATATCCATGCCAGTAACAACAATATAAAAATATGAATTTTGATTTTTTTTCGATGCACGACGATGTTTCAGATTAGCGAATCGCTGCTATCCCCTTAAATAATTATGTTTTCAATGTAACACAATTTAGTTAGAAACATTTCCAACTCGAAATTTTCTTGGTTAACTCCTATCATAGGTAGGATGACATCGTATTCACTTCGGTTAACAATTAAACTCCTTGATTGACAAGGGACCTGGTCGGGCCCCTATCCCGCTTGTAATTATACGCGACTATAGAATGATAATGCGTGCGGCATGCCGTCATGCATGCAGATTCATGGGCTGGGCTTGCAGCCTTTCTCCGGTCTGTAGTTCTACGGCGATCCCCCCCCCCAACCGCTCTAATTATTTAATAACCACCCCCCTTGTTACCAGTTATCTTAAAATTGAACCATACCCTAAAGTCAGAATAACAACGTAAGGTACAAGACTAATTTATTTACTGAAAACATCCAAACCAGGAAACACCTACCATCTTGATTCCTCATACACGTGACCTCTCTGACATTGCCCGACCCAAACACGTTTTATATCGGAATCGTTCATTGGCGGAATCTGACTCCTCCCGCACCTGCCAACATAGTTGAGAGCAAGATATCATGGGTTGAATGCTACAAAACTTTTTTTGGCCACGCGCTAAAACTCAAATTTGTGCTCAAATGAAGACATAGAGAACTAACATATTTATACACAAAAATACTCACAGAAGTCATGATTCTATAGACCTAAACAAACCTAAACACGAATCTTCATGCTACATAAGGTAGTTGTTTCATTTTTTTTGCTCAAGGCTAACAGTGCTTTATATTAGATTAAAACAACAATAAAAAACAAAGCAAGCAGAATTACAACAAAAAAAAATAAAACCTATTCGAAAAAATAAGACAAATTATTTAGGTATTAGTTTATCTAAAAGCTTTATCTAGTAACACTGAGTTTATTTTACAGAGAGAAAATTATTTTTTCAAACACTTGTTCAAAGTAAAACTTTGAACAAA
>JAMKCH010032968.1:0-46079 GCA_023653785.1 Ophioderma brevispina
GTTTGAAGACCAATTTGACTAATTTTCAACAAATTTGAGAGAGAGAGAGCAAACCTTTGAAAAGACACACCCTGCTATACCAAAAATTAATTTTACATGAAAAAGGTATATACACAGAAGGATGAAAATTGGGACAGATGTCTGTGGCACGACCCCGTCATGGTTCATTTGTGTTGAGAACCCCCCTTGAGAGCAATTCTATCAAAATTAAATCTTTATATAGCCTACTTAAATCGGGCCATGAGAAAAATTTTGAAAAAAAAAACCGACCCATGTGCTATACCAAAATTGGCATGAAAAAAGGGATCATTGCTATACCAGAAGGGTTGCGAAAAGGAGGACCGATGTGGTGGAACCGCAAGGCCCGTATGGTACCATGTTGTGTTGAGCACACCCCCCCACGGGGTCAATTCTATCAAAATTAAATAATATACTGTAAATCGGGCCATCCCCTTTTAATTGATGCACTGCATTTAAATCAGACATGCTTTCCTCGAGCTAATAAGCTAATAGTATCGCTAAGTATATTTACTTTAGGCCTAAAATGTTTATGTCAATGTCATTCGACCTCAACAGCCAATTGCAGTACAAACATTATACTAAGGACGCGAGGTGCATAGATCAGTGCACAAGTGTCCAGTCAGCCTTCTTGATTCTATAAATAGTCAGGCGGAAGGTCACCAATTATTTCTTCAAAGGATGTACGTTAATGATCATGATGCTAATTGATGAATACAAAAAAATAGCTTTAAACGTATTGTTCAACTGAGATGAGATAGGTATCTTATACCTCTTTTTTTTTGTTTCCAAAAAATAAATAATTTTAGAAATAAAATCAAAGAGGTTCAAACTCGCCCACGCGATGTCACGATTTAACGCGAGACCAAAAGGTCACAAAATTTGCGTCAAAACAACGTTGGTGATCATTAGAAAGTATTCAATGAATGGGAAAAATACGTAGTATAAATCTATCTTGAATGTTTTCTTCAGTGGCCTTTTAGTGTTCTTTTTTATCACCAAGAAATAAAATAATTGTACATAGAAATAGCACAAAGGACAAAACCGAAGACCATGGGTAATAAGACACGAACATGAATGAGGAACTCGATACCCTAGACTACGGTGACCCACACAGGAACGTACGGGACGCGGGGCAAACCACGGGAATTCAATACGCATCTACTACTTTTTTACAACATGTTTAGCTATGTTACAACACGTTTATTGGCAAATCTCAATGAAAATCTAAATCAAAGATCATTCTATCAGCAGTTGTGAATACAAACCCCGAGCAATCGATAGACACGATGGGAACAGTAGGAAACGGCCAGTGGCCAATTACTTCCGGTCTATTTTTTACAGGAACGTGACCCCTGATATGAAAGTCACAAAATTTAAAATCCAGGCGCTCAGATTTGCGAGTGCGAGTACTCTAAGAAAAATTTAAATATCGAAATGATATTAAATTTTTTCGGTCAATTTAGAACTTACCACGCCTAAGATACCTAAATTAAACTTAGATATCCAGTAGAAATTGGTAGAACTATATGCATTTCGTGCGAAAAAATTAAAGCTAAAACGCCGAAACTACGTACCACACTGGGCGATCAGTCAGAGTACGAACGACAAAAAAGAACATATTTAGGCCCATGAAAATTCGCCTTCAACGAAAATTCACGGAGTTTTAGATCTTGATGTACATTAGATTGTCTGAAAAAATAGTGAATTATGGCCTGCTAAGAAGGCCATTCGCATGTGTTGTTTCGATCTGAAAGGTGTTTGCATGCGTGGACAAGACACGAAGACTGACGCAAGTAGATTACGAACCTCGTGCAGAAATGTTGTTGACGCTAGAAAAAACCGACTTTTATTTGTGCCTCTTGGAAACTTTCAGAAGGAAAAAATAGGTGGTTAAGTTGTTATATAATTGTATTGGGAAACTGCAATCGTTTTACAGAAAGAAATGCACTCTATAAAAGATAAGAAAAAGATAATGATGACTGAATAAGGTTACGGCAGTTGATGGTAAATTAGTGTATCCTTGGTTGTAAGATGATGACAGAAATCAATTAAGCCTATACACCACTCAACTCTATTCATGTGCATATTGATATTTTCGTACAGATGTTCATGAAGGGAATACCTGGGCCAGTCTTACGGGCGTACCTGCTTTAGAAAGGGAAAAGGCCCCCACGCAAAATCCGCCTACTCCTCAAGCCCCACCAAATGAGATCAGGAAAATATATAAATTGATAGTAATAAGAGTATTAGAACTTGAATATTAATCTTTTCGGGTGCGGCCTGTGCACAGAGAGTTGAAAAAGAAGTACCGCCCTATCCGGACTCGAAACCGTAAACTCCGTTATTACTGAATAGCGCAACTTGCTAAATTGAGCTAACAAGGTGGCATGTGTAGGAAGCGATAGATCAACTGTATAGGTATAGAGTTGATCTATTAGCTGAGCTATCTGTCAACTATCATTTTGACAAAGTGTTTTCAAACTGAATTTTCTGACAAGTGCGGTCATTGCCATCGATTAAATCCTATCAGAAGATGAAAATATACCAATCATTTTATTCTCATCATGCTAAAAATGAGTCATTTCATTTTGTTTTGATAATTATGCACATTCGCAGGTACTTGAAACGGTAAACATTGCAAAAATCTCCGGTTGGAATTCAAAAAGAGATTAATGACTAAATTTGCCTTATATAGACTCTGTAGAAAGACGATTCAAATTTTATATTCATAAACAAAATATACATATTGAGACTTATTCTGTCAAGTCTGTGGTAAGAATTGGTCCTCTCCTGTGTTAATAATTAATCAATTAAAATTGCTAATACACGCGCGAAAAAATATCGTTCCTCGTACCCTAGTGCTCATAGCCCTCCCCAAAGTTCGAACCCTTAAATTGACCTTTTAACGGCTAGATGCGTCGCTAGCGTTTTTACTGGGGAAGGTTATTACCTGAATAGGCTACACATTCACATGGCGACCTCCTGGTCACCCTGGCAGCCTCCAGAAAAAAACATGGCGAAGTTCGATCTTTATAGTATAGACTAGCGATTGCCCGCGCTTCGCGCGGGCAACCGTAGCTGATGTTGAATGGGAGCGGTCACTAACGGTTGATCACTCTTCCATAACGCAATATTTCAGATACATTACAATATTTTCTCCAACCTCTCCTTTATTTGAACTTAGGAGGCTGTCAAGATTTAGGCCCCCATCTCACATGAGCTATGAGCCAGGTGAACATTACTGCAAAGTTGAAGCGCGGGCAACCCGCAAGCTGAATTGAATGGGAGCGGTCAATAAAGGCACTATTCACTTGATGCAAAACTTCACACATGTTACAGTATTTTCTCCAAGCCATCTACTTTAGGCCATTTGCTTTTTCGCTGTCACCAATTCACACTTCACTATGTCTCAAGCTGCCTTAAATGTGTTAAGGCGGTCGGGAACTCGCTATCATATTTCCCTCCAACATTAGCTATAATGAGCTAGGAGGAAATTTACTGCCAACATGGCCAGCCACAGAACTCCCACTCCCAACATGCCACTCAGTTGCGTAGCTGGGGTCGAGGAAAGTTGCCACTAAATTGCAGCAAAATTGGGGAAGTTTGAGGCAATCAGCCGTTTTTGGACGCTACCCTCCAATCTGGACGAATGTTTCATTGGTCGGGCTGACTTTTCCCTGACGCGCTTTTGGCCCCTCCGAACCACAATGCTTCCTACAGATGTAACTGGCTCCGTGCGGGGTGCCACCTTTTACGGGATTGAAAGCGGCCATTATTTATGGGCATAGGCTGCAAATGATTCAAACAATAACCTGTAATGAGATAATAATTATAAGTCTATAACTGGCCTACTCTTTGCTCGAGGCGGGTCGTATGCAGGAATTACTTGGGCCTTTTTGGTATAAGTGGATCAACCCCGCGTCTTTTTGGACCGTTAACTTTTGAACTCTCATCACCCTAAAATGGCTTTCTTGTCAAAATTTTCTAAATTTTTGACCTCTTCACCACAAATTAAATAAGTGGAAATCATGTCCGCTTTTCATTCTCTCACAGCTGTATATATGTGTGTCATAATATGGGTGCTATGTGTATATAGGTCTAGCTTGGTGATCCAACCAGTCAATAACTTTGAGCCATTTTTTAGATCGGACATAACAAATCGTATAGGCTCTATATGCGTTTCAGTTATGTGAGAGAATGAGAAATGGACATGCTTGCCTTGACAAGAATATATTTTCATAGAACCTATCTCCTTATCTCATTACAGTTAACTCTTTCTTACGCCGCAAATATGGGGTCTCCTATTTTAGTCTCTGGTATGACCCTTTTTTCATGCCAATTTTGGTATGGTAATCTTTTTCCAAACTCTTATACAATATGTTGAAAAATTAAGTCCAATTCCTCCCAATCTGAAGCCAAAATTTTCCAAATTGCGAAAAAGGTCAACATTTGCAGAAACATGGCAATTTGGTTCTTACGTTATAGTTCCTGAATGTATACTATGGTCTTTTTTCGGCAAAATCACTATAGATATGGCCCTGCCTTCCAGTTTCTCGGAGGTACGTACGCGTCCGTCCTACCCAAATCAAACTTAACCCTAACACGTCAAAACAGCAACAACCAAAAAAACCTAAAATTAAAAAAAAAAAATCAAAAATTATTAAAATAATAACAAATCACGCTTATTTATGGGCATTTGGCTTTTTTCACCCAAACAACGTTTTGGCACGTTCGCTATCACCGAATGCCCATAAGCGTTGAAAGCAGCACCTTAACCCCCAAGTGTTCCGATCGGAGGTGAATTTTTTAGTGGGCTTCGCGCAAAAGGTCAAACAAATCGTCATTTGAAGACTAATTTCTCAGACTGAAATTCAACGTGGTTATAACCATAACTAGTGGTATATTATTTGTGCATATTCTTGCTCCTTCCCGGGCACAGATCTAGAGACTGGGAGTGCCCCCCCCCCTCCCCTCGAGTACAAATGATAACGCACGTGCCGCAATGGTCTCATTTTGAGTCTTCATGTTTATATGTATGACCCCGTTTTTTTCATTTAAGACAATTTTAGTATATTCATCTTGTGCCAAATTATTTTACAACTTTGTTAAAAAAATATAGTCCGATCTTCCCTCATCTGAATGCCAAAATTTTTTCCAAATTTGCTAAGGGTACAAATTTGAGGAAAAAGTGGCAAAGTATCATACTTTAATTTGGCCAAATCTGCATCTCTGCATGGTATAGTAGCTATGGTCCCTTTTTCGGCACTCACTATTGTTACGGGTCCTACTTCCAGACTCTTGGAGGCACGTACGCGTCGTCCTACCCAAACCAACTTACGACCACGCAATTCATATTTTGTTCATATATGCCTACTCTCTTAAAAAAATCAAGAACATATTGCCTAAATTACAATAACTGACTACACCCCTGACTTACAACATGCGGTGATTTTTGTTTTTTGCCACTATTGTTTTTATATATCGTAATTTTATTTTGCCATCCGATATTGGCAGATATGTGGGCTGTACCGATACGTCAGTTGAAAGTATTTACTGGCAGAATATTATCGTAAAATTACCACATTGTGAATTTCGCGATTAGTTGATCCCCCAACAACTACACGCACGCCGGTATGGTCACATTGCAAAAACCATAAACTTAACACGTTTGCATCATGTTTGCAAGAATAGAAATAAAATGTTTAAAATTACAAATGTTTTTTTTAGTATTGAGTTTACAACATAAGATTATTTGTAAAGAGTCCATATGTACCCCTACCTCTTTGATTTTTGACAGGAAACCATTCTTTTAATTAATGATTCAAATACCCTAACCCTAGAGGCCCAAAATAAAAAAAAAGAATTTGTTACTTGTAAGACTCTTCGAAGGAGGGGTACCTATTGAACTCTTGCCGAAGGTTTTTTTTTTTCCGCGGGCGTTGGTGTTGGTGGTCTTTATTTTCCGGATCTTTTTGGAGTAAAATAAGACCAATTAAAGCTCGGCCCCTTTTATAAACAAGATACAGGAACGCGGTAAACAGGCTATTAATTTAAACTAACACGTACACGGCGGATTCTTTACTCGCAGTGGTAGCCTATACGGTAGCTACACCGTGCCTTCCGCGGCAGCTACTGCACCGGCCGTACACACTGGGCTAATTTCGAGGCGGTAGCTTTCAAAATTGGCTTACAAGTACAAAGTAACACATTATATTAGTTAATACAGTATGTGGCTACTCTGCTTTAACTACCCCAATGGCTACCCTTTAGTTGCCCACTAGGTGGAAGAAGGTGGATGTTGAGTAACAGTACCGGAGTAGACACGCAGCTACCACGTAGCCACCCCGTGATTACCACGACGAACGCCATTTTGAGAGTGGATGAAATTTCATGAATGATGGCGCTATACATTTGGGCTCCGTTTAGCATTTTTGGAACGTTTTTTAGGAAAATCAATTTACGAAGATTCAAATCGGTGCATTCAATCAAAAAAAACCCCCTATATATTCCCGCACTGTAATAAAAAATTCAATACTCTGCCAAAAATATCAAAAAAACCAAAATTGCCCATTAGAAATACCGCGCGCGCTGAGATCCGGTGTAACCACGCAGCTACTCACACACGGTGCAGACAGCCTGTGTGTACAACTAATCCGTCTATGCGGCAAAAATACAACACGGAATCACTGGCGCGGCGTTGTATCTAGTGGGTAAGTGTATCCATTCCATACTCGTTATAACTGTGTGTTAACTACCATGAATAAATTGGCCGTGTACGCCTCTTTACCATCATGTTTACAGTCCCATCCCCCTCACCTATTTTAAATTTACAACTTTCATGTCAGGGCCTTTTGGTCACTGGACTGGCTGGTTTTTAGTTTCTCAAGGACTTTAAGTTCCCATATTTACACAAATAAATTTAATTTGCGTAACAACGGGCGTACTGTGTTTGGGTAAGGGGGTATTAATATGTCCACCATTTACTGAGTAACTAAAACTGGTACTCATCGCCATAGCGCTTTGCAGATATTTAGAACCCACTGTTAATGTACACAAAAAAGTTAGTTGCACCAGCGAACGTTAGCTCACACGTTCGCAACGTGAAATGGTTGTCTACCTGAGTTCTGGCCAATAATCTTACACGGTAAAGTAATTGTTAACATTTGTTTGAGAATCAATTGATCATAAAGTTAAAGATTGTACTTTTCGAGTATTAGTTATAATTAAGATCAGCCAACTTGTGCATCTACAGCTTCCGTGTTATAGGTGGACTCACGCAATTTTGATCACCCACTAAGGAAACCATCTCTGGCACTCGCAGCAATGACTATCTCTAACAATGACGTCCCTCTCCAAGTCTCCAGACACTTCGTCGATACCCTCATGACGATTACCCACAAACCCCCACAAACCACGCAACAATAACCCAATATCGTGGTCCAAAACCATACTAACGCGTCTCAAAAACGCGATATACACAATCAATTAAGATTTTGTCGTTATTTAGCAAAAGCACGCAAAATTCCACATCTTAATTCACTTTACGGTAACAAATCACTACATCACCGACAGCACTCGCAAAGGGGAGGCCTGGGAACGGTGGTATGCACCAAACGCATTCGGTCTGTCGCATCCCTAATGGACTATTAACCCACACACCACGCAAAAATAACCCTATAGGGGGCCTACCCGTTCCAAACCCCCACACCCCGCGACACCCCACAACACCCAAAATAATACGGCATCATTAACGTTTTGTCCTTTATTTACACGAAATCGCTCGACATCCAATCACATTGCAGCGACCGATCACTACATCGCTGACAGCACTCGGGAAGGGGTACGCCTGGTAACGGGGTAACATCCCCAAAATGTCGGATCGCATGGAGAACAGGCTTCGCAGTTTTTAGCGACAGCCCGTGTCAGTACGTCTATATTATTAATAGTGACACCAAATACGTAACTAGCAATGACGCAAATTACAACAGGTGCCACGTATCTACCACACCCGATCTATAAGTACCATGCTGATCATGCAGTTCTCCACTCTCTTGATCAGTATCCCGATTTATTTAGGATCCCGTCCCAAACCCATGTAATTCGGTAATCCCACAGCCTCTACTTGCTAGTTCTGACCCCCCTGGAACCGCCTGCCCTTTGTGAACGTGCGCTATAACTTCATACTCTATGTCAGTTGGAATTCAGTAAGGACCGTGTGGAAATCTGTCAAGGTGGTCGAGATTAACTTGGCTCATTGTACAATCACGTCTCGACAGGTAGAAACTGGTTACCATAGTACTTTCAAGACAGGAACTCATCAAACAGTTGGCGTAACAGGCGGGGGGCAGGGGGAAGGTTGGCCCCCCTGAAGACTTTAGTAGCCGGAAAAATTTGCAAAAACCATTGCTAAATCAGCCGTTGTTAGCCCTCTGTACCGTGAAAAATTGGTCCCTTTTGACCCCCCTAATAAGGAAAATTTCCCAAGATTGGCTTTGTCCCCCTCAGAGCCACTGCACTCAAATGTCACTCTTCTTCCTGTTAGGGGGACCCCTACAGTACAATCGTGTTCTTATTTTATTGGTGATGGAGAGGTTTCAGTTCCCATTCGTCTCAAGCATGTAGTAAACCCAACCCTGGTTTAATGCTAATGTAATTCGCTATTGAGTGTCGCAAAATTCGTTACAACATGTTTTTTAAAATGCAACACATGAACAACTTAAGTTAAGACCATATCAAAGAGCCCGTTGCTAAGAAGAGCCCGTGCTAATGCTCGTCGCATTATTAACAAGAATAGTCTTTTTAACAAAGACAACCATCTCGAGCGAGGATGTTAGTACTTAATATGTTTAGTGTAAATACTTGCATCATAGGAACCTCTCCTATTAGAGGATCATATACTCCAGTATAATATTTCCGCATCACCATACTCATGCAGCCGCCTTCACTTTTGAAATACCACGAGTTTGGAAACGCCAGCCATTATACAGCCATATCCAATCCATTTCATAGGTGAGTGCCCCTCCCCTTATTATTATTAAAAATGTCCATGGCCCTATCGCTAATAAGCCCTCGTCCCCATAAGCCCCAGATTTTACACCGAATTGTGGCAAACATTTTGGTATCAGAAGAAGCTAACTATTTTTCTCATTTACCGTGAATCTTAGAGCCAAAGGATGTTGGTTTGGAAGTTATGAGCGAAACTGTGCCCCCTTTTGGTCGAAACAATATTAATTTTAGCAACAGTACTCTATGGGGCTTACAAAATCACGTTTTTAGCTTTCGCATCAAACGGATTGAAATATCGGCGCCGAAACTTTACAGATGGTGTTTTGGAGTGAAGGCTCTCTATCACGATGAAAACTTCATATCCTAAATCGGGCCATTCCCCTTTCAGCAATGTGGAGAAGCAGGGGGGGTTGTGGTGGGGTAGTTGTAGGTCAATCTGACAAATAGTTCTTAATATTAAACCCAAGTCCACTGCACAGAGATACAAAATTCAACTTACAGGAAACAGGTTTAAAACAACGCACTATTAGGGCATGAAGTATCAACTCATATGCACAGTTCAATAGCTTTTTATTCACAGTGTGTTTTAGAAACACGCCCCTGAGTTTTCTGTATCATATATGATAGCTAGAATACCAGAATCATTTCCATGTCAAAGCATGTACAAGTACAACCCTTTGAACTGTGGCCCTTAGTTGAATGAGCATTTGTAAATCATAGTGGGACATTGTACACATAATTGTACTCTCAATACTATGGGTCGATCTATCATATATATGTCAATGAAGCTGAAAGTTAGCCACTGTATGGGTGGGGGCTGTCATCCAACAAAAAACGTTTTGTTTCTAGCTGCTTAGGAATGTATGAATGCCTATAGGCATATACCATTTCCTTAATTCTAAATAAGTGGAACCAGAGGAACTTTGTACTGCTACTTGAGACAACCACCCCACTCTGACCGCTGTGCATGATTGTGATTTCCTGCCAATCATTTGCTTGCTGCACATATGCAAGGGTAACTTTGCAATGTTGTGGCTTTTAATCCCACGTCCGACTTTATACCATCTTCGATGGAAAAAAGTAAAACGGGAGTCCTTGGAGGCATATTAACCAAGGTGTGAAATTCTAGAAACTCCTGTTTTCAAAAAAGCTTGGGATAATGGTTATGTAGGGAAAAAGTGGGAAACCAAGGGGTTGAATAATACCACTTTTCATCTAGGATAAATCTGATGGTAGTAAGTGTACAGAAGCTCAGGATATTGCCAATCTATTGGCAGATGAATTTGAACATGAACACAATTCTTCCAGCAATCATTATATCAAACATTTCAACAAGATTAAAAATCCTGCTGAAAAACGAAATTATATTTTCATCATCCATAATGCAGATGATTTATGTTCAATTTAAGCATGTTTAAGAGCTTAATGACTCGCTTAGTAAATGTCATGATACTGCTACTGGACCAGATGACATCCATTATCATTTCTTAAGCATCTTCCACATGAATCCCTTCTTCTTGTATTGCCTTGATATTTTCATAATATATGGGAGTTTGGGATGTTCCCAAATGTATGAGCGGAAGCTACCAGTATTCCTGTTTCGAAGCCAGGGAAAGATGCTACCAAGCAAGAAA
Source organism: Ophioderma brevispina (assembly GCA_023653785.1). Lineage (NCBI taxonomy): Eukaryota > Metazoa > Echinodermata > Ophiuroidea > Amphilepidida > Ophiodermatidae > Ophioderma > Ophioderma brevispina. The sequence goes on from JAMKCH010032968.1 coordinate 10,662, forward strand.
TTATCGCCAATCTCCCTTACAGTGTTTATTAACCATGGAAAGGATTTAATGTCCGTCTTGTTTGGTTCTTGTAAAGTAATGGACTGATATCTAGTGTCAAAGTGGTTTCCGTCAGGCGCCGTAGTACTATTGACCAACTTGGTTCGTCTTGAAGTCTTTTAATTTCGTGAAGGTTTTGTTAAAGATGACCTCATGTTGTGTCGGTATTCTTTGATCTAGAGAAGCCTATGATACTACTTTGGAAATACTGGTATTTTGAAGTATCTTGCCATAATTTTAGTGACTAAGAAGTAAATGCCCTTTGTTATTAAGATTTTTTTGACAGATTCGTGTTTTATTTAAGAGGGTGTCTTTTGGGAACAGTCTTTATCAGACTTATCAAGAGATGGGTGTTCCACAGGGAGTATTCTCTCTGTTACGCTTACTATTTCTTTTGAATTAATATTATTGCCAAAGTGGTCAATGCAGGATTGGAGGGTCATGTTTTTAGCTGATTTCTCTTTTCCCCCTTTCTTCAGCAAATATGCTCTATAGAAAGACAATGCAAATTGTCTGAATAAGCTTCAAACACTGGGTAGATTGAAAATGGTTTTCCGTTTCTCTAAAACTAACACTGTTTGGTAACTGCATTTTTGTCAACAAAAGACGTCTTCAACTTGACCCAGAACTAAATTGAACGTTTCTCCTATTCCTGTTGTTTCACATCACAGACTAAATTTTTATGGCTTAAATTTGGACGTAAATGGAACTTCAAGCATCATATTGACTACTTGCGGAAGAGATGTCAAAAGCTCTGAATCTTTTCAAAGAATAGTTTCCAAAAAGATGGACTGGGGTCAGATCGCTCAGTTTTTGTTCGCCTTTATAGATCCCTTTGAGATCAAATTGATTATTGTTACATTGTTTATATTTGGCTCGTAAGTCATATTTGAAAAAAAAGCTTGAACCCATCAGAATCAAGGTTTTCGCACTATGCTTGGGTGCGTTTCGTACCCTCTCCTATGCAAGCTTATATGTTCGAGCTAATGAACCTCCATTTACATCTAAGATGGGGAAAGTTAGCTCTTCATATGCTCTAAAACTTAAAAGTTTTAGAAACTTAAAACCTTTTTCGCCAAATTTACCACCAACTCTATACTAGTACCCAATGCATTCCTTCTTTTGGAATACGTATAAAAGAGGGTTTTTCACAGGTGTGCCCAAATGCTGTACATTGCTTCATTTGATTGTCCTATTAGTCCTCTTTGACAATGTTTGAATTTGATATTTACCTAACTTTAGGTCATATAAAAGGGTCTAACGGATGATCTTGTTTTGCAGCTAACTTTGATGATCTTAGACATAATTATCATCAACAGGAGCATTTATAATACCGATGGGTCTAAGTTTTGGGAAATGGCTGCTACAGCTGCTTTAAAGCGGCACTGGAACATTATCACAAAATATTAAAAAACAGAAAATTTCTTCAATTTGCCTCAAATGATAGTCCCCCTAGGCCATTTGGAAGAACAGAGAATATTTTACACATAAAATAACATGAACCCCCAAACCGATAGGGACTTGATATGAGGATAAAGACATCCAGGTCATTTGGAGGCCAACTTTTATTTTTCAACAATACCTTTAATCATAATTGTAATATTACAATAATATTTTTGACTTGATGGAATCTTTACTTCTGAGCAAAAATCAGTACTTTCAATTTTGTTAGGGACAACACCCATATCTGTGGGGACACCTGATATTGGAAATCTCTCGTTGCAACCTTTAATGTGTTATAATCATCCATATCATCTTGGGCTTTATTCAGGATCAACCAAAGGCTCACACCCTCAAAGCATAATATCAAATTTCTTTTGATCTATTTATAGTCTCATTTTTGAACTTAATGACTTGTAAATCCATCCTAAAATTGTATTAAGGATATAAGCAATTGGATGGCAGCACATCACCTTAAATTACATCGGGATAAGACAGAATTTATCATCTTTGGTTCATCACACAAATCAATTTTTCCCATCTCTTGCTCTTAAGTGATATCTCTCATTAAACCCACAAACACTGTTCGAAATCTTGGTGTACACTTTGGATTCTAACATTATCAATGAATGCTCAGATTTCTAGACTCTCTTGTCAAACACTTAATTTTCATCAACTGAGAAATATTCTCGGATTTACGCGTTTCCTGGACAAGGCAACATGTCATCACATTAATCCGGCCTTGATACTATCAACCCCGCCTTTACTAATGGTAACTCTCTCCTTGCTGGCAATACAAATAGCAATTTCTCCAACTCCAACCATTCAGAACAAGGCAGTTCTCTCATTCATGGCACTATCGACGCGAAACACATTAACATACAATACAAACAAAACAACCAGACAACAAACAAACAACAACACCGTTTCTTGCTGATCTCCACGGTTTGCCATTATGGAGGAGTCAACTTCAATTATGCACAATCATCACCAAGGTATTCATGGCTTTTCTGGCCGCATATCTGCAAAATAACATTCTCAAGTATACTACTCCCAGCTCCATTGCAAACATTCCGGTCGGTCTGCTGCTGAGACTACAAGAACTAAAATCCTCACAAGGTGATCTATTGGCGACAATGCCTTTACAACATAAGGCCCACGTAATTGGAATTCATTACCTCATGATATCAGGGAAGCACCTCACTGATTATTTTTCAAAAAACATCTGCAAATTATTTATAATCCAAATTAATTTCTGTTTTTCTTTGGCTTGGGTAATACCTTTCCCCCTTTTTTACCTGCCTTTGGTAGTTGGTATGTTCACAGCGCCTAGATGACTTTAGAATAGGCGCTTTTACCAATCTATGTATGTATGTGGTATATTCGTGGCTTATATTTTGGATTTATTGATAGCCAGCACCATTTTATCTCATACCTGATGTATGGTACTCAATTATACTTTTTGTTCATTGGCTCTGCGTTCAATGATTGCCAAAATATTTTTCATTATTTTCAAAATATCGTCGTTTTCAAATTGGAAATTTAAAAAAAAAAATCATATATTTTTTGTTGTATAGTATATTTTTGATAACTTTGATTCAAAGTAGGGCTTGTTCTGTGGCTCTGCTTCGGTGAAATTTCTTTAGAGGCGCATTTATTTTCATTTGCCATAATGCAAATTGATATAGTTACCTCATCACCAGGATTAAGTAAACTATAGACTCGGGAATTTTTGACTTTCTTGTGCCTTATATATTATAGTCCAGTCTCTATCTCTGTGCAGTGATGTCATAACATTTACGCCCGGCCGTCCAGGAAATCTGTCTTTGTTCATGCGCGTAAAATCGCCGTCACTTCAGGTTCAAGTCAACGCGAGCGATTTACTCTTCTGCTAACAAATCTCGCGCTGACGTCACTGCACGGAGATAGAGACACGGACTAATTCTCCTTTTTCTCTTTATTTTGTTTTCTTTCAGTGACCACCACCTCTTGTTTTTTTTATTCACATATTTCCAATGTTTCATAACTCTAAATTTGAGGATTTGGAGTGGGTCCCGAGTGATTGTGATTGGGAACCGGTCCATTTTTGGATTTGAGGTTTGAATCTTGGTAGATTATAATTTAAATCTATGGGATTAAATTGGGTCTATGGTGGATATGGTCCCTGGTCGCGGTCACACTTGGGATTGTTTTGGGTTCCCCTGTAGTTGTGGACTGTCTGTTAATGTTCAGACACTCCCTGTAGTGGTTTAATTGAAGGGGTGGTCCGATTTAATATATAATATTTTTCATCTTGTTATCATGTCCTACATCTCAAAGCCCTATACCTGCGAAGTGTCGCGTCGATATTCATTCCGTTTTGTTGTGTGGAGCCGAATTTGCACTTTTGTTGGGCCCCATGGTGTGCTGTGTGATATTAACATGTCGACCGAATGGGCCCGTTTTTACAACTAACTCATGACTTCCCTACCAATCACCTCTTAAATATTTGTCCCAAATTTTTTTTCCATAAATTTTACCACTTCCGATAAGGTCTTGGGTTCTGGGAATGGGGCTTTTGGTGGTCGACCTTTCCCCTTTAAAAACACCCTCCCGTTGTTCCCATAGGCCATTATGTTCCATATTGTGCCTCTTAAAATCCGCCCTTTTATAATATGTATTTCTTGTTTTTTAATGGTTCTATCTATTCATTTTTTTGTAAAATTGGACTAAAAACTTTTTTTCGGTAAAATGTGCCCCGGTTGATTTTCAAACCCTATTTTTCTCATGGTTGTAATGCTCCTTCATGTGTTAACTTAATAATATCTCCTATCCCATGTCACCACTTTTATGTATTAATTTATGATTATAATTAATCCAGTATCATCATGCTTTTTCAGTAAAACCAAGGTCTCAATTTCAGGTCAAATCTATATTTCACTTTGATAAATCTGTATCTCATTGCTTTTCATGGTCTTAGGCTTCTTTTGCACATTCTTTGATAATATGGTCACCACTCCTTAAGAGTTTTTGCATAAATTTCGAAAAGGGTGTGCCCGATAATTTTTCCAAAATCAATGTTTTTCCCCATATTTGGTGGTTGCTTTTCCTGTGCAATATGTCTTATGTCCCACAAGCTCCACCTCTTAATGTGTGAAATCAATGTGCTTAATCTAATCGCGAATTCAACTTGGGTTTTAATTTCAGAATATCAAGGCTCACAGCCTCATCACTTTTTAGTTTTGTGACTACCCATTGCATGCATGCAAGCGGTTTGTCAACTTAAAACCTAGTCTATTTTGCCCGTTGATGTTAATGATGTTTGTGGCTTTTGTGGCTGAAAATATGTTGTACTTTAATTAATCTGTATGCAAAATTATTACCGTTTGTTAGATTTTTTTTCATATACATTGTACATATATCTGGTGTTGGTTTTAACTTGTAATTATAGGTGTAGCATCAGATTATAGTAGCTCTCCTTCTCCCTTAGAATTGTTTCTAATTTAGTGTTCACATTTAGTTTTTGGTCATCATCATAATTTATTCAAATGTCTCATCTGTTATGGCGACCAGTCTTCCATGAGCAATTTGACTAAAACTATTACCCCTGCTGTTCCATTCCACGGGCCCTTTGTGACCCATAATTATACCTCCCCATGTCACCTTTTAAAATCTAATCCTGCATCTTGTTTTTTAATGGTTTCGTCGATTTCATATTTGTTTTAATCAGTAAATTTTGATCATACACCTTTAATGAAGCAATGGCACATTTAAAAAAAACGTGGTTCCTGTAGATTTATACACCCATATTTTTTTCCCATGGTTACATGCTTTTTTTTTTGTGTATTAAACTTTCACATGGTTTATTAGTATGTCCATTTAATTTTGTGTAAATGGTGTGTTCTATAATCAGTCCAGATTATCATGGTTTTTATCATGGGTTTATTCATAAAACCAAGGCTCTCAATGCAGCCTCATTTCTAATATTTAGGTTTTAGACCTTGCACAAGAGAAGATCCCGTGTGTATCCCATGAATCAATCCGTCTCTTTTTCCATCAACTCTTTTCATCATTTCGTGTGTGTCCGCATTCGGGCCCCTTCAAATACATTGTTCCCTCGTTGGTGAGTCACACAATTGGGCGCCTGATGGGGCATTAAGTGTGAGTCCCTAGTGATTTGTTGAGGTCCCTTCATTTATTTTATTCTTCTATGGTGTTTTGATCTGTTTTTCTCGCGGCTAAGGACTCAAAATATAGATCATATTCCCCAGGGGATAATTGGGTTAGTCTTGTATATTTCTTTGTAACCACCCGGAGATTTTCTCCCAGCACTAGCAGTGATCACGTGGTATCGCGCATTCTTTAAATTCGGCGTCTGCCTCGCATTGGCTCTTTGATACACCTAGAGACCTTCTCTTACTGGCAACACAAGCTCCCATAACACTACACCATGCTCTTTGGTCTACTTATGGTTGTGAACTCATGTCCATGATATTCAGTTATTCGTGTTGTTGTGGACTTCATGCTATGTTTTTATTTTAATCATATTTATGCAAATTATCACCGCCTGTTAAATTTTCTTTAATATCATCATGGTTTTTATTTGAAAATTCTAGGCTCATAGCATCAAACCACGTGAATTACATTTTTTGGACGACAAACATCGATTGCAAGCTGTTTCGTCTGGTTTCCCGCCTATTTAGGTTTCTCCTTTGTGGTTTGGGGCATGCTGTATTGTTCATTCTTTACTATGTGCATGCAAATTATTCGATTTCCTTACCTACATATTGGTTGAGTTGGTTTTTAATCTTGTAATCGAAAGGGTATGAAACCAGATTTGGTATTCCCTTGTTCCCCCTTTGAATGGTTTTCGCAGACCATGAGCCTACCTCTATTTTTCTTATTTATTAACCCTTTTCAGTGTTTCCTTCTGTTATTTCACAGGGCCTCACATTGAGGTTAATAATTACCATCTTGCGTTCCACGGGGCCTGATCATATTGGTGCTCCCTATCCCCCCCTTTTAAAAATTGTATCTCATGCTTTTTATGGTTTCTGTTATTACCCTTTTCTTTAAGTCTGGTCAAGCACCTTTAAAGACCCATTGTCTATTCAAAAATTATGCCCGTATGATTTTTCAATACCCATATTTTTCCCTTTTCCCATGTTTGTATTGCTCTCTTTATGTGTTAAGCAAAAATTAGTCTTTTTTTTCAAATTTAAATTACATTATGTATCGTCATTATTTTTTTATTATTGTTATCATTATTATTATTATTTTTATTATTATTATTATTATTATCATTACTATTCATTATTATTATTATTTTAATCATATATTAAATCATGATTATTATTCATTGTTATTATAATATTTTATAATACTTATTTTCCATATTATTATATTATTATAACTATCATTGCTACTGTTATTTTTATTGTTAATTTTTGTTATTTTTTTATTGTACTCTTTCGCGATTTCCGCATTAATGTTTCTTTTTTTTACTCTTAATTTACTCATTCCTGGGCCACTGTATCTTCCACAACCGTGTTTTTTCTTCTTAAAAGTGCGTTTGTCAATCAACTCTCAAAAATATTTTCGTGTTTTTTTCTTTTATATTGTTTTTTTTTATTTTTTCTGTTTTGTAAGTTAATGTTTATGATTCCGACCACCTTTCACTGATAATTTTAAGCCATTCTCATTGATACTTTAAGCATTTTTCATTTGATACGTCTTACCCATCATACCCCTGATGATGCAACTTTTCCAGCTCAAAACTCACCTTTTGAAATACTACATTCAACGCAATATTCGATACCACATAACCAACTACATTAATAACTGTGATCTTTCACTCTTTCATTTAACACACAAAGTCTTAATAATAAATCCGACGATCTTGTCAACTACCTGTTCCCCTTACATAATCATTTTGACAATCTATGGTTTTTTCACGAACCGGGTTTTTTCATCTGACAATCGACGCAACATTGGGTACCCTCGGCGACTACTCAATCCAGATTTGTAAACCGTGACAGATCGCCCGAGGGGTGGTGTAACCTTTTTTCTATATATATAACTATATCACTCTCACTGATTTAGTAATTAGACTGTACTGATGTGACTCCCTCTTATTTTGAAATTTCACACAACTCTTCTAAAATTGTTAGGGATTGTTTACAAACCTGAAATGGTTGTTTTCATTGATTTCCTAACCCAGCTTGGTTTTCCTCTTGTGTTAAATAAAATTTCAGTGAGAAGAAATCATGTTATTTATGTGCGGCTTTAATCTTGCTTTATTAACCCCTTAACTATTCCTAAAGTCACGTTTTTATAAACATGTTCTACTCATACGACTTTGTTCCTTGCCTCGATCGGCCAACGCGAGTTAGGCGCGATAGAGAGGGCACATATGCAACATTGATCGATACATCTTTACCTAATGAATCTTCTTGCTTATATACCTGCAGGTGTCTATCACAATCTTTCTATCATTGTCCTATTTTTGTAACACAACAAAATTGCAAACATACAAATTGTACTCATCTAACACCATTATTCAGAAAATCCCGACTTTTAAAACCAACATATTACGGTCTTAAAAAGGCGTTGTCACTCTTGGATTGGCAATTTATTCTCAATACATCTGACCCAGAAGGAGGCCTACAAACAAATTTAATAATAAAGTTACTGAACTTCTTCATATCCACTGTCCAATAAAATCTAACCAAATTCCACAACGAATACCCTAAAAAAACATGGGTCACCGCAGGTCTAATTACATCATTAAAAAAACCCCTTGAAAAAAGAAATAAGTTTATAAAACCTATTCTCCAACCAACTCCTATAATAACTAAATCACTAAGTACCACCGTAATCAATCTAAATCTACTTCTCCGTCTTAGTAAAAATTCATATATCACACTAAATTACCACAAATAAATAATACTAAGGAAATGTGGAAAACTTATAATAATTTGGTTGGTTCGTAATAAAAACCTAAATTTCCTGATTTTTTTTACAAAAAATACAATGGAGAAAACACTATCTGAAACAAAGTATTGCTGATGGCTTTAACAACTTTTTGCAAATATTGCTGCCACACTTGCCAAACAAATATCTGAACCATCTAATAACAAACCTTATTATACGACACAGAAGTGCAATTCTAGTAGTTTTTTATATATCCCTACATCTCCCGGTGAATTTTAGAAATTAACATCTAAATTAAAAAATAGGAAAGCAAGATTGATGACATAAATCAATACTCTGTCTAAAACAACTTATCCCGTCAATTGTGACGTTCTCTCCATATTTTAATTTGTCATTTACGACTGTTGTTGTGCCTTCCTTACTCAAACAGCAATGTAACGCCAATATTTAAAGCGATGAATACACATGATTTTGCAATTAACAGGTCCTATCTCTCTCTCTCCCGTCAATTTCAAAACTTTTTATTTTTTTTATTTTTTTTATTTTTTTTATTTTATAAATCGTCACAATATCCTCACACCTCATCAATTGGATTTAGGCCAAAAAGATCAACTACCATGGCATAAACTATCTCTATTGCAAATAGATAACAATCTTATACAAAAATTCACAACAGCTGGTATTTTCCTAGCCCTGCAAGGCCTGCGATACCATCAACCCAATATCTACTCCTCAAGAAAATTTATCTAAATCTGGTATCAGGGTCTTGCTAATGAACTGCTTCGGAGTTATCTTTTCTGGTAGACAGCAACGTGTTTTAATTTAAATAGTCACCCGTTTCTAGTTCAGTAATGCACATGTGAGTTCCACAGGCTCGATTCTGGGTCTCTATTTATTTCTTTTATAATATGACCTCCATTATCATGAACTACCTTATTTTGGTTTTATTGCAGAGGACACTAACATTTTATTTTCTCACCATGACCCTCAAAAGTTGAAGAGACAATTAATAACGAGCTCTTGCACATTCTAACTGGTTCAAATTAAAATAAACTTTCGCTGAATATTAAAAAAAACCAACTATATAATTTTTAAAAAAATAAACACAGCAACAACCCACCATTAAACTACACAATTAAAATTGATGGTACAGCAATACAACAGTTTGACAGTCATTTAGGTGTTCTCATTATTCTAATTTATAATCTTGGCATTCACAACACAAACCAAGCACATTTCTAAAATTATATCTAAACTTAATGGTGTCATACGCAAAGTTCGTCCTTTTCTTTACCACAAGAATCTTTACATATTCTGTATAATTCTCTTGTCTTACCATACTTTTCCGACGTGCACTATCTGGGCCGATCCTATAATTCTAAGCCTCGCTTCTTTGTTTTACACTTCAAAAACGAGTTATCAAGTCATGGACCAACTCCCTCTGGCTGGCCCACACTGACCCACTCTATTTTCTACTTTAAAGACCCTAAAATATATGATATTTATAAATAACCAGCTTGCAATCCTCATGTACCAGCATCATACAACATTTTATTACCAACCACCTCATTGATGATACATTCTTTAATACTGCACTATCCCTTTCATGATTTATGAAACAAGAATGTTAACAACCCCATTCATTCATAAACCTACTAAACCGTGCTTGCTGGTAAACGTCCTGCACATCCCAAGGCCCATTACTTTGGACAATATTCCTATTTTTCCTCCTACTATCCAAAATCATCTTCCATTGCCTTCATTTTAAAGCAAAGTTAAGAATTTTAATATAGGTTGTTATTTGCCACAGATTCGTATATGGTTAATGCATCCTTTTTGGTTACTATTCGCGTTAATTTTTCGGGGTCGAATTTCACATACATGTCCTGTTTTGTCTTGTATTTGTTGCTATTTTGTCTGTTTCTGTTTTTTATTTTGTCGCATTTTTTGTCCTTGTTTGTATTCGCGATGTTTGTTTGTATATTATTATTTTTATGTAACATTGTAAGAGGTCACTACAAAACCTTCACGCTCTGCTTTTAGTAGTGTATCTCGTCAATCGCCAATCTTATATTTCTACTTACTAATGCAAATTATATAAATTTTGTACATTATTACATTCTTATTATCATTCTCAATATTATAATATTACATGTATAATCTGGTAATGTATTACCTATTTGTCACTTAACATTATTATTATTCTGTAATTACTGTCATGATTCTATTATGTAAGATTGGATTGAATTGACAAATACATCTGATAAATTTCGATAATCTGAACATGTATTCTTGAGTGCCGTTGATTATGCGCTTATTATTCGTAGAAATATGATGCGTCCTTCAGAATTTGAAAACCATTTACTTCAAATATTAGGCCTTTTCAGGCGATAAATTTCCTGAAGGAGGCCTTATTTTGTTAAATATTGTTAACTTTTTAAAATGTTTGGTTCATTGAAATTTATTTGTGGTTATGTTTTGTAAAGATTTTGGTGTTTTAATAATCTTAATGACACGAAATAACACAATTGTGTTGAAGTATCGTTAACTTTATACTCACCTCATTCAGTGGTTAAAGTTTCCGGACGATGTTGGGGGCTATTTTTTTTCAGTACACCCGGGGGTTACCCGATCAGGATTTAGACCCGGCCAATTTGTATTCAAAAGTGGATATGATGCGTGAACACCAAGAAACGCGTAAAAAGGGTCCTTTTTTTCAACAAGCGATGTACGTGCGTATACATTGTTAGGGGTGTCCAAAACAGCACAATATGGAAAACCCTGAATTGTGATGTAACGTGTTATAGGGTATTTCTTGAGGCCGGGATCCAAAGCATCAAAATATTGTAATCGGAACTCGAAGTAAAGCCAAGCAGAAAAATAAAATATTAACTACTTTTGTGACGACTATTGGTGACGTTTGACCTATGTGCGTGACCTTTGACCTCAGATTGTTCTGTTCTCAGGTCAGCGGTAACTATGACCACCATTATCTGGTGTCATAGTGTTTTTCTAACCAAAATTACCTCTAGATGACCTTTTGCCCTTTTAGGTCCTCTGAAATGCAACAAGATCAGACCGTCTTCACCCCCTTCCTTTCATGTTAAATCAGCACCCCTATGCCAAAAGCTATACGAAAAACTCCATAGCCGGACAGTTAGACGCGCAGATAGACAGATCTCATTTTTTTAGTAGTATAGATATTACATTAGATAGTGTGTTTTGAATTTTGGAAAAGTGCCCCCATTTCATGAAAAGCGACATGGGAGAATATAACACATTTCCATTTGATGTAATTAAGTTGCATGCAAAGATGAAAAATGAAAACTGGCCAATCGCATTGTTACAAATATAACATCAGGAACAACTATACCATTTTACAGACGCTAAGTGGAAAGGGCATTTTGCCCCAGATCATGTATTGAGGGCTGCTTTTACTATTTTTTGTGTTTGTTTCAAATAGTGGGAGGACAAACCTATGAAGACTGTTTATCTTGGCAATAATTTTAAATATTTACTTCAATGTGCAAGCTATTATGGAAAATATCCATTTATAGTCCTGTTTTGAGGATTTGGACGACATTTTGAACCGAAGACCCAAGCCAAAAAACAACATTGAGATTTCACAATGGCAGGCTGACTTTTTTTTAAATTTTTGACTTTCCAAATTAAAAACATATGGCGAGCATAAAATATTAAAAAAGTGCCATATTTGGTATTTGTAATTCCCCGTGCCAAAAGTCGGCAACTGTTGAAAAAAAACTGCCCATTTTTTTTTTTTTTAAATTAAAAAAAAAAAAAAAACACACTGTGTGTCTGCTGGGCCAATAGTTCAAATGTTCATATTTGTATACACAGAGGTTTTTTAGAAAATATGCAGTGTTGAATTATAACACAGTTTACCCAAGCTCAATCGGAGTTTTAATCACAATTGTAGTGTTTGCATCCACATGTTTTTGAAATATGGCACTGCATTAAAAAGAGAATGGAATATTTCATGCGAAAATGTGTCCATCCAGATCGTTTCAATATTTTTTGTATGATTATAACACAAATCTCAACATATTTTTGCAAATCTGTGAAAATTTAATAGTCTGATTTCAACTGATTTTTTTGGTAGGTAAAGGTTTCAACATTTACGAAAAAGTGGAGTTATCGTCGGGTGGGGAATGTTTTTTTTTCGGAGTCCAAGGGTCAATACAGTGGTCAAATTTTGAAATTGACCAATCATGTGAAAGTATACCAAGTTAATAGTTTAAATCACATGATTCCAAAAAGTGTATGTTTTGTACGATCTGCGGCCGAAAGTTTTTTGGTTATAGGCTAAACAGCAAAAAAAATCAATAAAAAGGTAATATTTCAGTTGTACAGGGTTCAAACTTAAATTCTTCCATTTTGATAACAAATGGTGCACATTATTGATGGAGCCCAAGGATTAAAATAGGACTTGAGTTAACTTGACTCAACAAAGGTTGATAGCAATTTACTCTGCTTTGCCTTGTAGGAAACATTTCACTCAATGCTCAACGTGAACTACAAATGTTTGATTAAGCTTGGTAAATTTTACTCAAAAGTTAGGGGTGACCTTTTTTTAACACAACTGTGACAAAATTTTACTCAACCCACAAAGAGTAAATTTGTATAGCAGTATGTGAGTAGATTTCTTGCTCAACCACTGAGTAACATGTTTTGACTCAACTGATTTTGAGCACATTGTTTGCCTATAACTGTTAAGCACTAATTTTACTCAATTGACTGAGTAAAACTTGGAATGCCGTAAGCAAAAATGTTTATTCATCAGTAAGCTACAGGTTCTCACCCGTTTGAGTAAATGAACTTGTTCATATACCCGAAACTCCTCCAGATATTTGCTTTGATTTCTGGCAATTAATTACCTACTCTTCAAACTCAAAGGACACAAGCAAGATTTATATACCTCCTTTGGTATTCTTTGTATTTAAAAAATAACACAAACTCCTACAGGACGTGTTTTCATTAATTTTAACTTTGTCTTGCGAATCCTGGTGTTCACAATCACGATTCCCTGTAGACATCTGGGTGTCGTGTACCGTTTTACATGCACCGGTAGACTATAGGTCATAAATTTCATACTCGGATTCCATATTAACTTTTTTACATTTTGTGTTTGTAATTGACTGCGAACTTCCGTATCCGTCGAACTCTGACATAAAGCACAACTTTAGAAATGGCAAAGCAAAAACGAAAGAATAAATCTAAGCACGGAATGGCTTCTGAGTAAATGAGAGAACATTCCTGCTGAAGTTGTTCGTGAAGGGGATAACTCTCTATGGTTGTTTCAGAGAGGGCGTTACAAACCTTGCAAATTACGAGGTTCGGGATGACGATGTATGGATTAATGCTTATCCCAAATCAGGTATGAGTGATCCACCTATAGGAGTCAAAGTGAAATAAAGGTTTTATACTAAGAGTTTAATCAAATCCTCTGTACAAACATTCCATTGCTACCAGGTGCCAGATACCTCTACCATGTCTACGTGAATCATCACCAGGCGGGGTTCCAGGGGGGGGGGTGCCGGGGGTGCCATGGCCCCCCCCCCCCCCGCCGGAATTTTTTTTTGACGGAATGTGATGCTGCTTCATTTTTTATTCCGCTTCATCTTGACATCTGATGACAGTCACTCCCTATCGTTTTTAAAATTGTGTCGGTTGACATAAGATTGCAAATTTGGCCTTCCCTAAAGTCTGACTCAGAGATTCTGAATAGAAATTTTTTAAAATATTAATTAAAAATAATCACTAGAACTACAGATAGTCACCTAGAATGCATGTCCAAAGTTTGAGATGAAGCGGATGTTTCGTATTTGAATGCAGTAAACATTATGTGTATATAACATGCCATAGGATACGTGTATAAACAAATTTCCGGATCCGGAATTTTAAACAAAGATAGATTTTTCTATAGAAGACTTCGATTTGAGCTTGCTATTCATACTGATTACTATTGGACAATCATTAGTTACATTCAAAAAAACACAATTTGTTTGAAATTGAGGGCGCCCCTCATCGGAAATCTCTGAGTCGCCTTAAGTTCCCCATATCCCCCAAAAAGGTTGCACGAGTCGATCGTAGCTGTGAACTGGATACATTAAAGATCAACGTCCTACAATGTCTGCTTGGTGGGAGAGGCGCCGTGTATCAGAAACCACACGTATGGGCAAGCCATAAAGGCCCATAACGTATTGCCTTGCGCAACGCGTTGCGAGAAGTATGCAACGCGTTGCTTCATTTCGTTCGGCAACTCTCGTTGCGACCATTTCAGCAACGCGTTGCTGTGTCGACCAATCAAAATCATGAATTCTGTGATGTATTTCAAAATAGCCCCACAACGCGCGTTGCTAGAATACTTTGCAACGCTTGCGAACCTTCACAACGCGTTGCGAACCTTCACACGACGTTTGCGAGCCTTCACACAAAAACGCGTTGCCAGCTTCACACGCGTTGCTACGGTTAACAGCCATAAGGGTCATAACGTATTGCCTGCAATGCGTTGTACGAAAGTAGCAACGCGTTGCGACTTCGGCAACGCGTTGCGGCGTCAGCTAATCAAATTCAAGTAATTTTCTGTTACGTATTTTCAAAAATATTCCACAACGCGTTTGCGGCAATACGTTATGACTCTTATGGCTTGTCACAAAACGCGTTGCAAGCCATCAGCAACGCGTTGCGAATTTTCACAACGCTGTTGTAAACTTCACACGCGTTGTGAAGGTAATAAGGGTCATAACGGTATTGCTGTGAACTCTTGTGAAGGTTTTCACGCGTTGGGAAGGTCGCTCGCGTTGTGAGATTTACATTTTTGAAATACGCCACATAAATTCATGATTTTGATTGGCGACACCGCAACGGGTTGCTGAAATGTCGCAACGCTTTTCCGAAATTGTCGCAACGCGTTGTCGAAATGTCGCCAACGCGTTGCCGCAATGGTCACAACGCGTTGCGGCAATACGTTTATGACCCTTTATGGGCTTGTTACCTTGCAACGCGTGTGAAGCTTGCAACGCGTTTTGAAGCCTCGCACGCGTTGTAAGATTTGCAACGCGTTTGCAAGGTATCCTAGCAACGCGTTGTGGGTCTATTTTTTGAAATCCTCACAGAAATTCATGATTTTGATTGGCCCGACACAGCACCGCGTTGCTGAAATTCGCAACGCGTTGCTAAATGTCGCAACGCGTTGCTACTTTCTCGACCGCGTTGCAGCAATACGTTTATGGCCTTTTGTGGGCTTGCCATACACACGAGCTGCGAATAAGAAGTTCGAATTTCCCGGAGACTTGAAGGTTACGAGCTGTCTTTCAGGTTTGGTCGACTGGCAACACATTTGGCTATTGTATTAGAGACGCCAACCATTTGACTTCAATGGGAGGGGGTTGGAAGTTTTCTACAAAAAAACAAATTCACCCACCAGATGGCAAAAAAAAAACTTTCCCGCTTTCCATTACACAAAAAAAAAACTTTCCCGACCTTATAAGAGGGTGTTAAAAGGTAATTACAGCGTGATTAAAGGTGTTGGGCCTTTTTTCCTGGTTTGAGAAATTACGACACTTTTGTCATTACATTGAACGGTGCGACCAATCTTCTACTACCTTACGCATGCATGAAAAACGATGAAACGCTCTTGCCTAAAACGTTGACGTACTAAAGCAGCCTATATTACTATTTTTAAAATTAATTAGCAATTTTAAATTGGGTCTATCAACAATTAATACTCTCTAGTAGCTCATGTTGGTTTTGTATGCAATATATGTCCAGACTAACTCGTCAGGAATCCACTAACTGAAGGTCTAGGAACAATAATATAAGTAGAAATTAAATATGCCTTGAAAACTAAATCTCCAAAGTTTCGACCGCACCCACACCCCGCATCGCTTATGCGACACATGGCTGCATTGCGGCGCACTACATCAGGGAAAACATTTGATTTTGCTTTGCAAAACAGTTGTCATGCATTATAAATAATATTGTTACCATAAATTTGCATGAGAAAATTTGGGTTTTGGAAAGTGAACATTGCAAGGGTCCGCACTTTTGGCCGCACTCACACCCACCCCGCAGCTTGATATATCGTACTATCCTTAACACTTTGCATAACAAATGTTAACCCATCAACTATATTTTACGAATTCGGCTATATGAACTTGTTTCTATAAATTTGCATGGGAAAATGTGTTTTGGAAAGCGAACATCGCACGGGTTCCGCTCGGAAGGGGACACACCCTCCCGCACCCAGACAAGCTTGATATATACGAACTCTGCATGGGCACTTCATTCTTAAAGTCTGACTATAGATTTCCTGAATTTATTTTTTTAAATATAATTAATTAAAAATATCAATTAGAACTAAAGATAGTCACCTAGAATGCTCAATTCCAAGTTTGAGATGATCGCATTTTTCGTTGTTATGCGGTATTAACATGTTATGTGGTATAACGTGGCCATAGTGTAACTGTGTATACAAAATTTTCCGGATCCGGAATTTTAACAAAGAATGGAGAAAGGACTTTTCCCGCCCACCAACCCCCCCCCCCCACCCACCCCCCCCCCCAAACCCCCCGATCACCCCCCACCAACACCCCCCAGCCCCCCCAACCCGCCCCCTTCCCCACACCCCCCCCCCCCCACCCCCCGCACCCACAAACACCCCCCACGACCCCACCAACCCCCACCCCCCCCCCCCCGCCCCCCCCCCCCCCCGCCCCCCCCCAACCCCACACCGCCACCCCCCCCCCCCCCCCCCCACCCCCGCACCCCCCCACCGCCCCCTACCCCACCCCAGCCCCCCCCCCCACCCCCCCGCAAAACCCCCCCCCCCTCTTCCCCCCCCCACCCACCCCCCCGCCACCCCCCCCCCCCCCCCACACCCAGCACACCCCACCCCCCCACCCCACCCCCAGACCCACCCCCACACCCCCCCTCGCCAACACCCCCCCACACCCCACCCCCCCCACCCCCCCGCCCCCCCCCCCCACAAAAACCCCCCACACCCCCCCCCAACCCCCGCCCCCCACCCCCCACCACACCCAGCCCCCACGCCAACCCCTGCCCCCCCCCCGAACCCGCACGACCCCGCCTCCACCCCCCCCACCCTCCCCGAACCCCCCCCCCCCCCCCCTCCCCCGCCCCCCCACACCCCCCCACCCAGCTGGCCCCACCCCCCCCACCTCCCAACCCCCCACCCGCCCTCCCCCAACGGCCCCCCCCCCCAACCCCCACCAACCCCCCCTCACCAGCAACCCCCCCACCCCCCCCCCCCCCCCCACCCCTCCCCCCAACCCCCTACCCCACCCCCCCCCCCCCCCCCCGGACCCCCTCCACCCCCACTCCCCTACAAACCAGCCACCCCGACTCTCCCCCCAACCACACACCCCCCCCCCACCAGCACCAACCGCCCCCCCCCGCTTCCCCCACCTACCCCACCCACCGCGCCGCCGCCCCCCCCCACCCCCCCCCCCCCCCCCCCCCCACCACCACCTCCCCGACCCACACAACACCACCCTACCCCCCACCCCCTCCCCCCACACCCCCCACACGACCCCCCATCCCCGCCCCCACCCCACCCCACCCCCCCACCACCCCACCACACCCCCCCCGCCCCCACCCCCCCACCCACCTCCCCCCCCCCCGACCCCCCCACCCGGCCCAGCCCCAACTCCCCCGCGGCCCCCCCCCCCAAGCCCCATCCCCCCCACCCCCACCCTAACCCCCCACGCCACACCCCCCCCCCATCACCCCAACTCCCCCACCCACCCCCCCCCCCCACCCACACCACACCCACGCCCAACCCCCCGGACCCCGCCCCCCGCCACGGCCCCCCCACCCCGGCCACTCACTGGCCCACCCGACCCCCCCCGCGCCCCCCACCCCCCCAACCCCAGACAACCCCCCCACCCCCCCCCCCCTTGCGCCCCCCCCCCCACCCGCCCCCCCCCGCTACAACCCCAAGACCCACACCCAAACTCCCACCCCCCCCTCACCTCCCCACTCCCCACACCCCTAAAAGAACCACCCACCACTCAAAATACGCCCCCCCCCCGCGCCCCCAGAACACACACCACACCCCCCAGCCCCCCGGCCCCAACCCCACCCCCTCCCCCACCGCCCTCCACGTCGGCCCAGCCAGACACCGCAGACCCCCACACCCACAATCCCCCCACCACCCCCCCCCACCACCCACCCCCAACCCCGCCCCCGGACCCCTCCCACCCCCACAACCCACACCGCCCCTCGCCCCTGCCCGAGAACCCCTAACCCACCCCCCCCCACCACGCCACCCCCACCCTCACCCCACCCCCTCCACACCGCCCCCGCCCCCCAGTTGCTGCCCCCCCGCCCCCCCCCACCCACACCCCCCAACCCCCCCCATCCACCCCCCCCCACACCCCCCCCACGATTGAGCTTAGTTATTTCACACAACACAAACAAACGCTCCATTGACGCCTGTATAGAATATTCTAGTTACAAGTCACCGACGCTGAATTCGCGCAATGTGTAGTACATTCGGGTGACAGACCTAAATATACACACAATCGAATGTGTGATAACATTGTACGTTTCATGCAAACCATGCTTTGACTCGCGCCCCAAACACGTTTTCCGCG
Organism: Ophioderma brevispina; assembly: GCA_023653785.1. Lineage (NCBI taxonomy): Eukaryota > Metazoa > Echinodermata > Ophiuroidea > Amphilepidida > Ophiodermatidae > Ophioderma > Ophioderma brevispina. Next base: position 29,690 of record JAMKCH010032968.1, read on the forward strand.
CATATAATTATGACAGCAATCAATACTCCCATTCTATAATACCAAAACCCCAGTTCAACTTGGTTCCACTGTCTGAAAATAGCCATGCATATTCCATTGTCACCTTATGTAAAGTGAATGTCACCTTGCATGATGACCCTGTGGTTCAGGAATGATCTAGGAATACGACACAGATAGTACATCTCACTGATCACATTATATCGCGGCATAATCTACGATTATTGAGGAGTACTGTTTCAACCCTCAATTTCCGGGATGACTCATGGCGCAAGTACAAACTTAAAACAAACACCAACACACAACAACGGAAAGTCTTATTTAAATCTGTTTTCAGCTTCGATTAGCCGAGGGACCTACGGAATTTTCCCATATTATCATTTGCGAATATAATTTTGACAGCTGAGGTCTAAAGTCTCTCGAACGTCATGAAAATACATTGAGGAATTTCCAAAATCTCCCCAAGCTGTATCAGAATAGTTGGACGTCCCATTCAGTAATGAGAGTAATGAGCGACGTCTCATTTGTAAATTGGTATTGAAAGAAGTGTGTTACGGGCACAGTGTTAGTATGTGACAAAGCATTATGTACATGACAACAAACACAATTTATTTGAAAATGAGGCCGCCTCATTCGGGAAATCTCTGAGTCAGCCTTAATTCAAACATAAAACCCATCCAACTATATTTTACTTTTTAAACTCTGATCTACCTATAAGCATTATTTCATTTTGTTTCTATCAAATTTGCATGGGAAAATGTGTTTTGGAAAGCTGATATACGAACTCTCGAAGAAACACTGTAGATTAATTAAAACAAAATTAATCCCAAATATATATTTTACTTTTTTAAAATGTGATCCATACTATATAAGCATTAAAAAGCAATATACACATGGAGAGTGAACCACTTATCAAGTTGTTTCTATCGAATTTGCATTGGGAAAAATGTGTTTTGGAAAGCGAACAATTGCAAGGGTTCCGCGCTTTGCACGGGATAGGGTATCCCTCACCCACCCCAGAAAGCTGGATTACGAACTCTGGAATGAAACACTTTATGCTTAATTTAAAACAAATACTTAACCCATCAACTATAATTTCTTTTTTAAATGCTAATAATGGCCATAATTAAGTGAACCACTTATAGATTTCAAGTGGTTTTATAAAAAGCATGGGGAAAATGTGTTTTGGAAAGTGAATATTGCAAGGGTTTTTCTGCGCTTCGCGCGGGAGGGGGGAACCCCTCCCACAACCCCCCCCGACAGCTTGAACTCTTGTCGCTTAATGTCAAACAAGACTTACCATCAAACTAGATGTTACTTTTTACAAATGTTGATCGACTATCAGCAATATTTCAAAAATTGTTTCCATTCAAATTTGCATGAAAATGTTTTTGGAAGTTGAACATTGCAAGGGTTCCGCGCTTTGCGCGGGAGGGGGTACGGCCTCTCCCGCACCCACCCCAGACAGCCTTATATACGAACTTTCTATGAACACTGAGAAATTCAACCAACACTAACATCAACTATATTTTTATTTTTAAACATGCTAATCCTACCTATAATTAGATGAACACTTATAAATTTTAAATTGTTTCTGTCAAATGCCATGGGGGAAATGTGTTTTGGAAAGCAAATATGGCAAGGGTTCTGCACTTCGCGCGGGAGGGGGAATCCCCTCCCGCACCCACCCCGGACGCTTCATATACAACTCTTCATGACACTTTAGCTTAATTCCAACCAAATTTAATCATCAACTATATTTTACTAATTTAAAATGATTCAACTATAAGCATTATAAAGTGAACCCCATTCAGAAATTTCAAAATTGTTTTAATCAATTTGCATGGGAAAATGTGTTTTGAGGAAAGTAAAGATTGCAAAGGTTCTGCGCACAACCCCTCCTGCAGCACACCTGCGCGCTATAGGCCTTACTTGCAAGGTGCCATGACTATTACCTAAAACCCCGGCCCCCCAATTTGCAGGGGCCTCAAACATTAAAAAACATGACCAAATGAGTCACCAGCCATTTGGTCAGCAATAAAAAAAAAAAAAATACGTCCTCAAGTAGGCAAAAAAACAATCCAGCCTCTGACTTGAAGAAAAAAAACGGCCTCCACAAGCCAACGAAAAAAAAAACTTTCCCTCAACCCAAAACTTCCACCCCCCCCCCTCTGAAAGTCTATGGTGCCGTCCCTTTTAGGACGCTTGCGTCCTTGCGACATAATTCATTGAATCTGACCTTTATTGACCTTCTCGTCGTTCCTATCAAACTTCACCGTGCCTCGGCATTGAACTGTTTACTCCACTGTTAATTGTGATATAAACTTATATACTCGAAGTCCTGATCAATTGTCCTGAAACAATGAACTCTTTCCAGCGCACTTAGCTATAAGTGATATGAACATTTGCCCTCACATACAGTGGGAAAAGTTTGATTGCCATGATAAAAATGAAAGAGGGGGATACCCCTCCCAGCACCCAACCCCCCCCCCCCCGCACGCTACGTGGCGCCTTCGGGCTGCTACTCAGCATTACATCCCACAAAATTAAAAATTATCTTGGTACCCCCCCTCCAGTGAGGTTGGATCCGCCCCTGATCATCACCTTGGTGGAGTAAGTGCATTTATTTTTTACGGTAAAATAAGGTCACACAGTGTCACCAAATTAACATTTTGTGAAAAAAAACATCCACTGTTGCTTGTTTAAAAGGGGGATGTTTAAAGTGCTGTTGTTAAGTGCTGTTGTTTACGTTTTAAACAACACGGTTCCGTTTGTTGTTAAACGTGTTGTCTTAACAAGGTTGTATAAGTTTTAAACAATTTTTAAACAACTCGCAATCTTTAACCGAGACTAAGTTGGTCGTTCGTCCAACCTTGCTAGCTTGGCTCACGTTATGACGAATAGGGGCATTTTACCTTCAGTCTTCAGTAAATTTTTGTCTGTTGCCGGTGATTGAATATCCGGAAATGGATCCAAAGCGCCTTTTTTTTGGAAGCAGTGTATCGCTTGGGCCGGAGGGCTCAACTCTCCCCCATAACAACTCCCCCCCCAATTCTCTTAACCCGTCCACAACCCCCCCGCCACACCCTCTACCCCCCCACCCCCTAATTTCACGAAATCGCATTTCCCCGTGCCCCAACCCCTCTCCCTATCACCCTTCTACCATCTTCCCCCCCCCACCCCCCCCCCCACCACCCCCCCCTCCCCCCACCCACAACCCCCCACAAACAAAAACAACCCCCAACCCCCCTTTTACCTCCTTCTCACCCCCCCCCCAAGACTCTCTGCCCCATATCCATTCGTCCCACCCCTCTCTCCTTAAACTACTTCTTATCTCCTCCTCTACCCTCGATGACAGTTTAGTGCGTGGCCGGGTTGGTGCAGGTCTGCACCCACTGTGCCTGCTCCCAGTTGAATTCAGCAGCCGTTTGCGGAATAAAGTGCAGGGGATACGTGCACCTTTATTCCGTCAAGGCTGCTGAATTCAAATGAGTGCAGACAAAAGGGTGGGTCACAAAATGTACAACCCTGTGGCAGAGCCAATTGCTGGATTTAATTCGGATACTAATTCTGGATTTAAATTCAATTAAATTAATTAACTGTTGTTTAAACTTTCTTTAAATTCGCTCTCTCTCTATAAGTGATTTCACTGCGGCGTTGGGCAACAGGAAATGAAAAATTCGTCATTGGAGGGGAGTTTAGCCGTCGGGAAAAGTCATACTTTGTATTAAAATTCAACAGGTTTGGTAAGAGGGAGGGAGAAATCCCCTGATGCCCAAGCCCGTCTTAGGACCATATACCGTAATATCTATTCCGTATGCGTATCGTTATAAGGTTGGTTCTAAAGTCGTTTTCCGAGGCCACCATGGGATCATAAATCTTCTCCCGATCCGGGTAAAAGGGATGCCCAATAATTTGTGATTGTAATTTCAGGTATTGGACAGTGGAAATTACAAACCTATACTGGCCAACGGGGAAAGTAGAGAAGTTGACCGTAAGAGGAAGCCTTCGCAATAGAGTTTGACTTGGCTCAACCCGGCCTACATTCCCCTCCGAATTCATACATCCTCACTGAAATACCCTTTATGAGCAATGCAAAGCTGGCCATCCCCTAGAGTTTTCATGGACAATTACCTGAAAATATGATGCCCAAACAAATATTACGAAGGCAAGGCAAGGTATGTATGAAAACGTTTCTTAATGCCATTATTGAGTGACAAGGAACTCGAAACGTTTCAAGATAAATAATAATAAATAAATAAACATGGCAGTATAAGGCGACTCTACAAGAAGATCACGCGCCTGAACAGAGAATGGCAAAAGTATTGCAAAAACACCGACAATTGAGAACAGAAACGGCAACATAATCAACACTTGAAGAAATATGTCTTCAGCAAACGTTTGAAAACAGGACAACGGAAAAACTGCCTCCATAAGCTTAACAAGGTTAGCTCATTCCAGAGCTGGGAGCACGACAGCAAAAAAGAATAGTCGCCAGCTCGCTTCCAAGAGCGAGGAACGATGGAGCCGAGTGCGTATCAGCCGAGGAGCGTAGTCTGTGCATGTTATCAGCCGTTACAGTTATGGCACTAACACAAGTAAGAAGATGACTCAAAATAGGATGAGCGCCATTCTTAATACACTTCAAATTACATACAACATGATTGTGAACATGAATTCTATCCTTTAACCGCCAAGCACAATGTAATGAAGAGAAGAATCATCAGAGCACGGTCCTGTCCACATGCAAACTAGCCGGGCGGCTGGTTTTGGCGCACCAAAAGGAGTGAATTGGCTAGTCAATGCGAGATAGGACAAGTGCTCTGACAGCATTGTGACAAGCGTCTTGGGTGATGAATCCACGTATACGCCACAAATTACTCAAAGGGAAATATTGCATGAATTTATCATACTGACTCATGGTTAAAATTTATTTGATTCAAATACATATAGTATGATACTGTTATAAAACCAATCATTGTGGCTATAAATTACGAACGAAGGGTAGGTTGAAATAGGGAAGGGATAAGTAATTGTGGTAAAAATTTGTAAGTTTCATACCAGTGAGAGAGTAGAGATGTATTACACAACGTTCCTCGGGGCCACTGATATTAAAAACCAATTATAGTTTGCGATATCTAGCGCAGTTACTCCTTCTGCAACACTACCGTACACTTAAATGGTTCAAAAATACATCATAAGTGGGGTTATACTCATTTTGAGAATGCACGAATATCACCACAAAAGGGGCCTCAATTTCGTTTCGGAAAGCCGCATGTTTTTTATTAAGCTATCGTTCTGCCACAAGCCACGAACTTCGCTTAGTATCCTTAGTGTGCTCATCGAAGTTCACAACGATGAGGAGTTGTGGGCAGGCTGGCTGAAGTCACGTGATACATTTTCGCTGGCTTCTGTTTCGTGCATGCGGCGTTGTAAACGTTGTAAATATACCACAGGGATTAAACATGGCAATCTTCCATGATAGCTGTACTGTCGGTTACATTTTCTTCCATGTTTTATCTCCGTTTGGCGCCTGTCTTTGGTTATTAGGTGATCCGTAACCCTAAAGATCTTGCAGTATCTATGTGGCATTTCTTGCGTTCCGGGGAAGACAAATCCCAAGTACGAACAGTGGACCCCCCTTCCCCTCCTCCCCCGACTACCCACTGCCCACCTATTCATTGATCTTTTCTGCACAGAGGAATGCGAGCTATACATAATATTAGTAATAGGCACGCAAGTAAATCCATCGAGATTCGCATTTCCCACCAATTCAGCAGTGAAACTTCGACCCTTGTTTATTTGTTGTTTGGTTGTGTTTTTGGGACTCTTGACCCCTTCTTCCCCCCATCGTTGGTGTCCTGGAATTCATCGCTCCACCCCCCCTAGATCTTTTTTTTTTTGTTTTTTCACTTTTTATTTTTTTTTTGCGGGTCTCCCTTTTTTGGTACGATTAGTTTTTGTTTACTATTTGGCTTTACTAGAACGCCACCCCCTAAGCACTGAGATCGCTGTTCCCACCTTATCCCCCGCTTCCGCTGTTATGTTAACCCCCAGCGCCCACCTTGGCCCGCGTCCGCCAACCAACACCCTCTCCAGTGCCCCTACGCCACCCGTGCCATTGCCCCGTCCCTATTATTCCCAAAGTCTAGTCCAAAATAAAATCAAAAGCCGGAAGAGCACAATTAGTTCATTTGTTAAAGTCCACTACATGCCTTTGACATATTTCACTAGTCAGATATGGCGGCTGGTTTGCAGACATCTGTCATTTGGCAGAAAGCATCGCCATGACGAAAACTTCCTGTTTTGAATATGAAACATGAACGGGTAAGTTGGAAACATGTTTGCCTTAGATCACGACATGGGATTTTTGAAATGAAAATTAAACATTTTGACAGATAAAGAAAGAGGCTCTCGAACCTTCTAGTCTCTTCTGACCAACCACGATCACACCCAGGAAGGTTTCAGAAATTCCGACGCGAAGGGGTGGATCCCATATCATCTCCTAACAAAAAGCGGAGGCCAAAAACAAACATTCCTCTATCCCTAAAATTTCACAGGGTTTAAGGAGAAAACAGACATAGTAGCTTTCTTTGATTCCCCCAAAGTTTTGACCACCCTTCCAGAAATCCGGGGTTACGGGGACGAGGCTATAAAGCGAGCAGGGCCATGCCCAAAGGAAAATTTGCAGGTCACCCAACATCTTTTTAAAATCAGCATGTGTTCAACATAATCTTACTGCGAGTTAAAGCGGCACTGGCAACATTTCAGAAAATTTCTTCAATTTGCTTGCAAATGATCGCTCGGCGCATTGGAAGCTAGGGATATAGATTAAACATAAAAATAACATAACCCAACGCAGATAGGGACATTAATAATTTAATCAACAAATGTGTTTATTTTTTTTACCTTTTTTACTTTTTTAGTTTTATTGATATTAAAACCACAAAGGTCACAGACCGGCCAAAAAAGGTCATGTAGTGAGAATACACTCTGACGTGTGGTCTTGTGTTACAACCATTTCCGCGTCTGTGAAATTAAAGACAGACTATCAGTGATCATCCGAAAGAGTCAAAAATATTTGAATTTTGCTGGATAGCTTAAAAAGTGAAGGATAAGTCTGTTTAGGAAGTGTCATAAGGTATCTTTTCCAACTGAAAAGGGAAGAAAGAAAAAAGATTGTTTCACAGATTGAATCCCCATCAATATGTGTCGCAGAGTAAGTGTCCGTACGGACGGTATTGACTAAATATCCGATTTTGTCCTTATTAGGTAGCTGTTGGATTATAATTGCTGGGTGTGTTAGAATAACTATACTGGTTACAGAATTCCAATATGATTTTTGATGATTTTTGATTTAGCAACTCACGATAGTGCCTTCAATGTCGCCGGCCGACATTAATTATAAAAATCGTTAGTATATCTATATATGCTGTTGCCCTAATAGTTTGCAGGATGTTTAGTTGAGCACTCATTTGCTTTCTACAACTGTACTGGTTTAGTTAGCCTTGATGTTTTTATTCAAGACGACTATTTAGCATTTTGCATGAGCTCACTCATGAGTTTGAGACTATCGTAGTCTATGAACAATGTACGGTGTGAGGAGTGGGGTAAGTGGATTTTAAGGGCATAATTCACTTTCATTGTGGATTGCATTTAGCACTGTGCTGCACTGATGAGACCAACACAAAGTTCGAACGGTACTGTCTGCAGTTGAGTATATTGTGCTAACCTGGGTTGGGAATTATTTCGCACTTAATAATACACACACAAGAGTAATAAACAGTAGACACTTTTGGAGATGTTGATCATTTTTATATCGAGTAGGAACGTCATTGCGTAATCATCCTGGGCTACTTCTTATCACAGTGTTAATAATCATAATAAAAATGTCCTAGTCCAGGCAAATGCCAGCCTTATATAGTTTCCTAAAAATGTGGAATAATTAAGTGTATTAACCATAATGTGGATAACCTTGGCGCCCCTCCACCCACAACTTGTGTGTTTATGAGTGTAAGGCCTGTAGCTGCCTTACATATAAACTGGGGCGTGTGTACCCTAAACAATTCCAATACTATGAATAATTAGTGTAAGGCCTTGCCTGGCTTACATATAACTTGGGGCGTGTGTACAACAACACTCCCCCCACTTAGTGTTTAATCAGTATTGGCCTTGGCCAGTTACCACATGATTCACATAGTATGTTGTAGCAATTCGGGGCCGCACGTGTAAAGGGAATATGGGCCGAATATAATAAGATGTTGGCACCATGAGGAGGAGAACATATAATTAGTTGTACACATTGTTTAAGTGTAAGTAGACCGTGCATGCATATACAACCACACAACAACAAATTTTATGTGGGGGATCACAACACTGCCACCTTCCTCGAACCGGTATTGCAAAGGTTGTTCTCCTTCCTGTCAACGAGGGCAGCCAAGCACTAAATCTGCACTGTATCGTCTCTAAACTTACTGGACTCAACTAAAAGCAAACTTAGATGAATTTAAAACATTTGTTTCCCCTTCCAAGTAGCTTCGCTATAGGCAGGGACAATGTTATCCGCATGCTAATAGTTACTTTATCGAGGCATGAGGTATACCTCTTAGTATGCATTTACTGTTTTCCCGACAATTGTTAGACCATTCGTGCTCCAGTCACAATCATAGAAAAAAGGACAATAATATCCCAAGAATCCACTGTCTGAAGGTTAGCCACATCTGCTTCCCATTCAAACTCGCGATTCCCAATGATAAATTTAAAGGTTGACGCTGTTCCTTTTACAGATATTAGACTCATTATTAGCTGCTTCCAATTAACACTGCCCATTAGGGACTTCTGAGTTGGGGTGCTGGGTCAATGGAATCTGTTCACAAAGTTCTATGAGATCACAGTGACCGCAGCACCGGAGTCTACAAGTAGTTCACAGTCATTCCATTTAATACTAAGAAATACAAATGCGAAAACCTGCAAAGTTGTTTGTATAAGTGTAGTACTGTTGTTTCATCACTGTCATTAAGGACCGTTCCCAGGCCGGACGGTTGGGTCCATTTTAGTTTTCTATGCTGTTGATTTCCTGTGTGTTTCTGCTGTGTTGCCAACATCTTTGTTTGTGCAATTTCTTGCTATGTGTCCTTGCTATCACAGCAGCTATACCATCTGAAAAATCAGCACGGCTATGCGTACTTCCATTGAACTTGGGGTTTCGGGGTCTGAAACCTTGTTGACGCTGTTCTTTGTTTGTTTGTACTTTGACTACAACACCCCTTGGACAGTCCTTAAACGGTTGTCTGAAGAAGAGGGCTTGAAATTGAGTTCGTTACATAGTTCGTACATGATTTTGGACTTGACACATCTTCACTTCTTGATTCCGTGCTGCATGCCACTACTCTAAACTGCTGTGTTTGCCCTTCCTACTTCATCGCGCAGGGTGAGGTATGTCTCGACAGCTTTCTCTAGCTTCATCAAGTGTTGCAGGATTTTTCATGCCAACAGCAACTGTCATCTGCTGGTCATTGAGCCCTTTTATGAAGTGTCGAAGAGCTCTTATAGTCTCCCTTTATTCACATCGCAGTAGGGTAACCTTTGAGAACTAGGTGTCTGATGTCAGCTGTGTACTCAGAGAGGTGGTCTGTTTGGCCACGTCTCTTGTTTTCTAGAAGTGCCAAGTAGGTATGGGTGAACGTCGTTCCATAAAGTCTTGCCAAGGCTTTCTCACGAGATCGCGGAGCTGAGGGATGTGGAGAAAGTACAGAAAAGCATATTCAGCTTGCAGCATCCTTAAGGCTACTAGCAATCTAAAATCGCCTCTTCATCTGTCCACTTACATGCATTAGCAAGACTCTTGAATGGCTTTATGAAGCTTCCAGGATCTTGTACCATCAAACTGGTTCTGTAGGCATTGGTAGATTGGAGATTTGACTGCTAGACATACTTATATTGGAGAGGGCAGTCAGGCTATCAGCAGACTGTTCCACCATATCAATTTCAGGTTGAACTTGTGCTTGAACTTCTAATTAATTTAGAAATTTGTTTAAAAAAAAAAAAAAAAACCGGAAAAAAAATGTGACGTGGAATCTGATGGGCTTCCACTTTCAACTGCTTCTGTAGCGGCGAGCGAGTTGTGGAGCTGCGGTAGCACCTGGCATATCGGCAAGGCTCCCATGGTCTTTTTCTGTGTCATTTGTCTTGATTTATTAGTTCTTCCCTTAACTGTTGCTTGATCTCCTTTTCTGCCATTTCCAGTTTCATTTCAGATCCCCGGTCCATCTCTGCCTGCTCTTACTGAGGCTCTAGTTTTTCTTCTGCTCGGCATCTTGTCACCGTAGGTAGCGTTGTTGTAACTTTCTTTTAAAGTGGTAAAGTATATATCCCGCCGCAAGCCACCAGTGTTGTAAACCTTGGGTTGGGAATTATTCGCCTTAATAATACCCACACAAGCGTAATAACAGTTAGGACACTTTTGTAGATGTTTGATCATTTAAATCGCGTAGTGAAGTCATTCTTCTCTTCATGGGCTACGTCTTATTCACATGTTAATCTTTCATAATAATAATGTCCATAGTCCAGGCAAATGCCCACCAGGCCTTATAAGTTTCCTAAAATGTGGAATTAATTAGTGTAATTACACCTAATAGTGGATAACCTTGCTTGACATCCACACCACAAAAGTGTGTTAATTAGTGTAAGGGCTAGCTGCTACATTATAACTTGGGCGTGGTACATTAAACAGTCCACATACTTATGTCATAATTAGTGTAAGGCCTTGCCTTGGCTTACTATAACTTGGGGCGTTGTACACAAACAACTCCAACACTTATGTGTAATCAGTATTAGGCCTTGGGCAGTTACACATGATTTCACATAGTATGTGTAGCAATTATGTAAGCACGTGTAAAGGAATATGGGCCTAATAATAATAAGCAGTGGCACCATGAGGAGAGCACATATAATTAGTGTACACATTTGTTTGTTGTATGTTTTATGTGTAAGTAGCCATGTGAATGCATAGACAACCCACAACAAATTTAATGTGGGGGATCAAAAAATTATATATATATATAATACCAACCTGGCACAATATGTATCTCGGCATGTTTTCGATCAGTATGGTGTCAAAGTCAGCCATTTTTGAAAGTTTTCGAAATAATACATTTGTTGCCTAGGTCTGCTCTTTCATTTAACAACCTCGATTGTCAAAAGCGATACAAATAGCTGAGATAGAGCGCCCGAAAGACGCAAACCCCCCAAACCAAACGTTTGCAGTTTTTGGATTTTTCAATGTCACTGTGGGTACATACGCAATATTACTCGTGTATTGATCCTTACACACGAGGTTTTCCTTCCGACTGAATTAGCGAGAAAGCCTACTTGCATAGTGGATTGTGGTACCGTGTTAGCCGTGTTCGTGTCCCAGTACACTGCAAATGTCCTTGAAAAATTCAAAAACTGCAACTTTTTGGGTTTTGAGGTTTGCGTCTTTCGGGCTTTCTGTCTCAGGCATTTTTCTGCACCTTGTTTACAACCATGTATTAAATGAAAGAGCAAGATCTAAGCAATAAAAGGTATCTTATCGAAAACTTTCATAATGGTCTGACTTTGACCCAATACTGATCGAAAAACATGCCGAGATACGTTTTGTGCCAGGTGTGTGTATATATATATATATATATATATATAGGGTATGTAACAATCAGGGAAATTGGCCCCCTTTTTCATTTTCACTTAATGTGGCACAATGGCCAGGGGCCTACTAAAGTTATATTTTAACATGCCTGTTGTGAGTCACATCATCCACATTCCTTAATTTTGGAACTTTCCTGGCAACTCACAATTTCCAAGATGAGTCATTGTTAGTCTCACTCTTGAGTTGATGGAGTGAAGACATAACTAGTTATTTCTTGATAAATTTACCCAGCTAATTTATGTTACAAGAAAAAACTAATTTCAGCATCAGCTCCAGCAGAATTGTGATTTTGTCTTCTGTTTGTTTTGCCACAGTCGGAATTGAATTTTGCTTTGTTATTGTGTTCATAAGTTTTTAAAGTAGATTTTACGTTAACCATGCTGAAGGCAATGTTTTTGATTGAACTGATTTAATAGTTCTGTGAAATCTGTTTTAAGAAGGAAGGTCAGAATTTGTATTTCACTTTAGAAACTGCCATTAACCCTTGCTCCCCCATTTTGAAGAGAAATATTCATTTTCTTGATTGTGTTCTAGTTTTAACTTTTATAACATTGCTTCCGTATGTTCCGTGTATCGAGTGTATAGGGAACCATATAGTAAGTTCACTATAGGCCATAGTAGCAATCGTCCCCATGACACGTTTTAATTAACCGCACTCAGTTGTTAAGACCTACGTTGACCCTATATATTGCCGGGGATGAGTTATGATACCCAGGGTAACACATTTTACTGCCCATAAGTTACTACTAGGTCTTGATAGGTTTTGCCTGAACTCTGTCTCGGAGGATTAATTAGGAAGATTTATTCTGATTCCTCCACTCTGTGTCAAGTCCCCTCGACCCTACTTACTCATATTTCTGAGAAGCTACCAAACCATGGTGCTGATTTACACTACTTTACTCAAGAATTTTAGGTGATTTATTGCTTACTATTAGAATGTTATCCTTTTCTGTACTGTCAACAAGAGTGAAAGCAGGTCCTCATCTCAACACGTGGTGCCGCGCCCCCCCAGATTTAACAAGACTGGTGTTTTTTTTTTTTATTTATGATGAAATCTATAACAGGTCCTTTGACCCGGACTAGTGTGTGCATATTTGAATACACATGTTTGAAACCAAATTTAACATAATGAATTAGGGATATAAAGAGGATAATCAGAGTATCTCATTAATCATGTTTAAGGAAATGAGAAACTAAATTACTTTTTGACTAATTAAATGTCATATTTAATTCATGAATTTGTCAACTAGTAATGCAGTGGACGATTGTCTAATGGGTGTTATAATTAGCGATGTCAATCAATTTTAATTGTTGCCAACAATATTGTTTATATTAATTGTCATCATTGCAATGTGAACGTTTATCGTTATGGTTTTGCAAAAACATAATTATAGTCCCTTGTTTTATTACATCATTTGAAATAACTTTCTTTAATGAATAGGAAAAATGTTAAGTTCCTGACTAATTATCAATCGGTTAATTGATTAGTGATTGATTATTTATCAAATGTCCAGTTCATCTGAAGTTTTGTTGAGTGAAGACATAACTCAATTACTGATAATTCACCCAGCTAATTTATGTTACAAGAAGCACTAATTTTCAGCATCCAGCAGAAATTGTGAAGTTTATTGTCTTCTGTTTTGTTTGCCACAGCATCCCATTATATTGCCGTTAAAGCTTTGTCAGTATTTGGAGGGTGTAACTGCTGGAACTGTTCATCACTAAGACTGAAAACCTGTATACATCCTGGACTACAGCGCTTCGGTTGACCATTGGCCACGGCATCCGTGTCGTCGCAGCATAGTCAAAAGGACAGTGTTCGTTCGTGTCAGTGAACATAATGGACACTTAATGGACAACTACACGACCTTCAACCTGATGACTGTCCAACAATTACAATATTTCTGTGTATCCTGATTAGCAAATTATTTTAATTATTTTCTCCTTTTGTCAGATATTCTCCTTGAACTGTTACTTGCCAACACTGTATTAATTTACCTTGTATTGCTACTTTTAGTTTAATAATTGTTTTCGTTATCAATTGTTTTGCACTCCTGGATTTTGCCCTGCCGATGATTATTTTACGAAAGTACGTGTTAAGCGAATAAATCTATCGTTGCGGTGCAATGGCAACATCATTGTCTTTTATGTTAGTAACCGAAACAGAATTCTTTTGATTATAGGTTTATTTACCTTATTACTTGTGTCATAATCCGTGCTACAATAAGTTTGGCGCTGGCACCAACGTTTTGGGCTCACTTTTCGTGTATAATTTGATAAATTTTTTTTAATCCGGATATTCTCAAAGTCTGTATTTTGAGTGTGAGATTTTTAACCAATCCATTTGCTATCACTGTTGACCCTACATCGTTGGTTCAAAATTGTTGGCACACTTTTTTGTACAGATTTTGGTTCCCTCCCGCCCCTCATTTCATGTTGCAATTACACGACACACTTGAGCAATCTCTCGCACCATATTAGTTCAACCACTGATTGGGAGGGGATGGGAGAGGGGAAGAATTTCTACTTACAATGCATTTCAAGCCTATTATCACTTTCATACTGCCAATATTAACAAGGTGTTCCAAGGACGTATGAACAAGATTGTTCCAAAGGTCGCACAGAATCATGTAACAAATTCACAAAAACGCTCATATCTCGAGAGAGCGGTTTAAGTTAAGAACACCTTTTTGCGGAAATGAAGATGACTTAAATCTTTATCATATTACACAAAGGTTAAAATCGAATGCTTGTACGTGAAATTTTTAAGCATTACGGTTTGAAATAAAACAAAGATAATAATAAATAACATATACAAAAGATTTGCCAAGTTAAAGTACATCAACCGAAAAATACTGAATAGACATGACAGAAATCACCAAAACGTGCATTCCACACCAGACACACCAGTACAACCATAAAAGCACGCCCGCCGTCCCCGCACACACATGACGCACGCACGCGCACACTTCCTGCGGATCACCCAAACACACCTTAAAGAGAAGATTTTCATATAGCACGTTAACAACGAAAACTACTGAATAAAACATGATCAAAAGCACGCCCAGTATATTCCAGCCCAACTCCGCGAGCGTATAGACACACATACTCACACTACGCACGCACAAGCAGTCCACCCCACACAACATACGCACAGCACACTGACACACACAAAATATGCGTGCACATTCACACGCAACCACGCACACACACCCCCCCCTAAAACACAAATTGTCATACACGCACGTTTGCTCTGAGATCAAATGCAGAATGAGAATAATAAATGAAATTTTTATATCATTTTGCATTTGGTCTTGAGGAGTGAGGGCTACGGCACCTACGCAACAATGCTGTAAGACATAGTAGTATAATATAATTTCAAGTTTTTGAACCCAAAAAAACAAAAAAACATCTCCACCATGCCCATGTTGTTTTGGCAGAATTTGTTTTATAAATCCCACTTTTTGGCAAATATATTTGTGGAGGTATAAACAACACGCCTCCAGTAATGAAATAATTAATGCCGATTTAACCGTACAGCTCTTGTCATAAGGATTTGCCTCTTTTCTATATGGCACTCTGCTTAAAGTTGGGTGACCTGATCGAGAACACGACACCCACCACACTATTCCTCAAAATAAGAGGTCGGATATCAGAAGAAAGTTCAACGTACGGCAGTATTAATATATAAATAATATATATATATATAGATATATATATAGATATTACATTATATCAAGAAAGAAAAAGAAAAAAAAACAGTAAATTTTTCACGAAGGAATCGATTCGAACCCTTAACAATGGATAATATACACAGAGTACCTTCCAACTAGACCAGAATAACAACTCGATGAAATGAGACAATATAAAATCTTTATGCATTCTCTTGCCTATTATGTCATCTCAAACGTCCGTTTAAATGACCAATTCAAGCTTTATGATTGCTACGCTTTCGGTCAATCACCAACGGTTAACACGACATAAGAGAGAGTAATAACTCAGAAGATTTCAATAGACTCGAAATAGATTCAATTGAATCGGTCTACAGAAAAGTCAAAGAATCATATAGTCTTTTTTAATCTTACTTGGTAGACCGTTGATTACCCCGAATGCACCTCTGATCGATAGTCCACTTTGTGAAAGGGCTTAAGTTTTCAAAAACCTAAACACATTCAACGTGGTAGTGTAGTGCAAATCCATTGGCTTGTAACCCATTGCTTCATTGAGTTCTTAAGTTCAATCCCATATTGTTTATTTTTTTTTTGGGTCAACCAAACCACTCCTTAATAATTTAGATACACTTATTTTTTCTAAATCCATTTGGATAACTTTAAATTTCGTTATTGCTTTCCATCACAATAGTTTCGTCTCTGAGATGTGATAGAAAACCCGTCAGCTCTCTAATACAATCCTACCCTCCCCCCACAACGCACACCCTGTTTCCCTACACACAAATGCGATGCTATTTAATGCAAAAACGATGTATGTTAAGTTATAGAAATAAATTTATCTACCATACAGTTGATTATCACGTTCCTTATTTGATCCTTTCTCCTTTGGCTCATCTAATCATTTCTAGTCTTTTGATTCATACTTTGCGGCATATCCCCCCTCTCACACCCACGTGCGCACAATATATACCCTACGCACATGTGTGTCTGTGCGTTTTAGCCTGTAGGTGTGTGAATATTGTGCTGAAGTCTATTA
>JAMKCH010032969.1:0-15755 GCA_023653785.1 Ophioderma brevispina
ATAGATTTGACGGTAAAGTTTGCAGGGTAAGTTTTACCTGTAGGTCTACGTCTACACGAATTGAGTTTCTTTCAATAATAGCCTTACATGATAAAAAAACAAATTTTTTTTTTTTAAGAAGTAGGGGGTGAACTTTGCTGACTGTACTAATATTATTTCAAATTACATAGAAGCTTTTAACCCCCGGACACTTCACCAAATCAAGACAAAACGATTTTGTCCACAGCGTGTTAGCTGTATCCAAGAAAAACAAATGATTGATTCGAATACCCGTAAATTTTCCGTTTTTTAACGGAGAAGTAGATAACTGGTTTAAAACCGTATAGTCAGCCACTTATTTTCAATTTTAAAATGTCCGATTTTGCTCTTAACTGGGATGTATAGCATCTGGTAATAATTTGCTGTTCTGCATGAAAACAGACATTGCATTTCACAAAAATAAAAACACGATGGGTCGGCTCCGTTAAAAGTAAGACAGTATTTACCCTAAGTTTTAAGGTATTGTATTTATTAATTATCAAATGCGGTATAGTCCTTTACAGTGTTTCTCTGCTGGGGCGATTGTTCTGTATAAGATATATTTTGGTGGAAATCCTTGCAAAATCTCTGTGGCAAGTGGGCTTAGATACACCGATCTTTTATAGCCATTTTTTCATTTATTAAGATGGGTGACCCGATCGACAACACCCCCCCCCCCACACCACACACACACACACTTTACTCTACACTTACTCTATCAAAAAACAAAATTGAAGATTTTGTTATCAGAACGTTTTCAAATGTGGTCAACACTGACCAATTTATTTCACTTTTTCCACGCGTACACTATTCAGTACTCAGGACCGATTTAATTCAACAAATGTAATCGGATGTTTTTGGTGAACATGTGAGGGAGAAAAACATTTTTTTTCCATCGTTGTTTATTCCCCTCATACACAACACAAAATTTAAAAATACAATGAGGGAATTATTTTATGGTCCACAATCCACGCCCACTCTACCCTTACAAATGTGATCGGAAGGGAGGGATTTTGACACCGCGAGCACCTTCGATCTTTGTGCCATGCAAAATCTTTACGCAACCACCGCGGTTGCGTTCGATGAGACGCTTCACGTATACGCACAATCTTCGTTCCGTTTCCTTTTCGCGTGTTTCGGTAAAAAACACGCGTATTTGTGGTGACAAGATTTTTTACAGGCCGGTATAGGCAGGACCGGGATCTCTTTTTCTATATCTGTGACTGTCTATTAATATCCTTGCAGATATCTTAATCACTGTTGCATAGATCGCAATGCATCAAATGACTGCATTAAGTTCATTAACACTGCTGTAGTCTCAGTGTAGTAATTTTCTTATTGTTTGAACATTCAGGTTCAATAGCTAATGCTCACCTGCATTATATAATGTTTTTAATATTGTCTAACCGACACATTGTCATTTCTGTGACACTTCAATGGGGGTGAAAATGTAAAACCCTATGGGTCTCCCATTAACGTAAGAGTGTTAGCATATGCTTACTGGCCGTAGAAGAAACGGGGAAAATCACGGTAAAAAATACCCGTTTGTTTTTTTACAGTCACTTGAGAACGCAAGTTCTGTTCATTGTAGATCGCAGCATTTTAAACCTTATTTTATTCAATTTCTATACATGTATAACTCAAGCCCTGTTAAATGGTTAGTATCGGGCGAATTTCGTTTTTTTTAAATCCGATTGTTGTAGCTTCCCGTTACATACAAAACCCTGCAAAATTCATAAATTTGGGGGCACTTAACGACCGAAAATACCTCTTTTTTCCTCTAGTCGTGAAATTCTGTTATTTGTAGATTGTATTTTATCATGTTTGGAGTAAAGGGCCATATCATGGAACTATTAATAGAGATTGGTTATTTATTTACTTTCCAGGCGTTTTTAAGTTTGTAAAAATAGACTCACTGTTTTAAAATGGATACTCCTAAGTATAGCGGGATAAAATTCAAACTCATTTCAGACGGATTTATTACTCTTGATGTAGAGGGGGGTTACACCAAATCATTAAACGCAGTACAAGGTACAGGTTTTTTTGTGTAAAATATTGTCACAAACTAATTGTTATGGATAATATCATCTCAGTTTCTCCGTGGACTATTATAAATTTGCCCTACAATACTCAAATAAAACTGTTTGATCACTTTTCTGTCTATACATGTAAAACGCTCCCCGCACCCCCATTCAATGTCTGAAAAGTCAATGTCTTGTCAGTTCGCAAATTGTCTCAACATTGAATCCGGGGGGGGGAGGGGGGGGCAGGTCGCCTGGAGTCGTATCATTTTACATCCTCAAAATCAAAACAAATTAAATTCGTCGGTCATTAACAATTCAACAACGGATTGGGGACTTCGGGTAATGCAGCGTTCGAAGAACTTTTCGCTTTGATTTAGTTAATGAAAGTTTTCACACGCATACAGATCAACAGCATATCATTTCAGCGAGAGATGACTGAACACCGGGGCCTCATCGCAGTACCAGTTCATATCATTAGTGTACAGTTCTCTCGTCAAATATCCTGTTCAGGTTAACAGTAATTTAACGCACATATTACAAAGATTAAAATAAGGATTGCTTTTTAGTAGTTACGTTACATTGAGAGAGGATGAGAGCGCCATATATGTAAGTGTATCTATAAAGGGAGCAATGCAATTTTTGACAGCAAAGTTTTCCCATATGCTGCTATTGGTATAACCGAAGTATCAACCTCACTCTTTTTTGATGTCAAAAATGGAATTATAATCCCAGGAAGGTAAACAGCTTCTCGTATTTGCAGCAAATAAAGGCATGTTAATCCCATAAATGTTGATATCAACCATTCCTAACCACCGATCTATCAATCTGTAACACCCTTTTGTGCTCATATAAGATTCAGTATCCTGGTCCCCATTTGATAAGATCTTGTATCAACACGGGCAATTCTCTTAAATCAAACTATCGTAAAATTACCCGCGACAACTCGGTTGTATAATGTTGTGGCAACTTTGCGCACATATCGCCCCGCATTTACCGAGCTGCCTACATTCGACTTAGCACCAGAAGTAGCTATTGAGTGATCCCACTGTAAAAACTGTCGGAGGAAAGATGAAAGATGTTACAGCCACTCTGTTAGTATGCAATCCATCAACTAGCAAGCCAGTCACAGTCAGAATTGAGTTGTTACATAACTAAGCATGATATTGATTACATAACAAATTTAATTTACTTTAAACACTTAGTGATTTCCCCAGGGTTATGAAATGGAATAATGGAACTGTCTCATCATAACCCTTGCTAAATCTTTCATAACTTGCATTATATTGGCAATACATCAAATTAATGCCATAAGTAATGACACTGCTGTAGTCGTACCGCAGTTATTCTCAAATATCCTTGACAAAAACTAAACCCACCTTTTTTTAATGTGAATAACATAAGGAAAAGTGGACAAAAACATGCCAAATGAGCTTTACCTTTTGACATTAACAGATGTAAGTACAATCTTATTTCATGTAGCAAAATTACTGTGATTTTGTGAACGGTGATCCAGTGCAACACAATGTTGTATTTCACTTTGAGCTAATGTATTAAGCCTGTGGGGATTATGTGCATATTGAATTGAGAGGAATACCATGTTAGTCAATGTGAGGATACACAACTGCCATCTTAGGGACAAATTGCTACTCAGGACAAATTATGTAAGGGTTTGTTTCTTTTATATTGTCGAATTTGATTGCAGGGTGTAGACGTGGTGTTATTAAATGTAAGAAATTGCTTTCTAAGACGGGTGCAAATTGGCTTTGACTGACAGGTGTTCTATAATATGCAACTAGTGGCTTTCGTTTTTGCACGTTTGCACCACTTGTGCATAGCGATGCACATACAAACTGTTACTTTGGGGCTTCATTGCAGGCGTATTTGAGTGTTTAGGTAGAGAGCAACAGAATGGAGGCAATGTGAATGAGAGTATTAACATCAAAAGTTTGATTCCACTACGTCAACAACTAAGGAATTGCAAGAGTGAACCAAATCGGTCTGTAATACCCTTATTTATTCCAATGCCAGTTTAAGGGCATGCGTGCCATATGCGCAAAGGTGAGTAGATGGAACACATTTAAGCAGGATAAACACACAATTATTACAACTGACAGGTGCATACTATAGCTATTAACCTGTGTCAACCTCTGATAAAAAGGCTACTCACGCATCTTGACACAGAGTCTAAAAAATGTTGTTGATTTTGATGGGCATAGTACACCCTCTATTACCCTATTTCCATAAGAAATCTGGGTAAATTACATTTTAAAAGAAAAAACCCAAGTTGCTTGCAGTGGATATTATCCAAAATTTTCAGCAGGATGCTAGTGTATAAGCAATCCAAATCAGGTGTCAAAATTTACTCTTGAGATGGGTGTTCCATTTTGGTTGTGTTGTAAGAGATTTTCAAACAGCGGTGTACTGATTTTTTTCCTGTGTCCTTGAAACAACCTCAATTGCAGTCTCCAAGACATCAGCTGCCTATGGTGCCGTTCACTATACCATGTCTTCGACTGATTTATGGTTTGATAAACATCCAAACTGCTTCATTATATCAGTGCAGAGAATATTTCTAGGATATTTGAAATCAACAAAAAAGTTCTTACTTATTTTTGCCCAGCAATATGCAGACCAACCGAAGAAGATTGGTTAATTTACCACAGTAACAACCTTGAAAACTCTGTACTGAGATACAAAATGTTGACTTAAGCAGTTTGGAACCTGGCTATTAACCTCATCACACATTCAATGAAATGGAGCCAGCTGCCTCTTAACATTGCAATGCACTGCGGGTTTGTCTTATGTGATCAATCACACTGGCATTGGAATTCTTTAAAGACAATTCACCTGGCTGCTGAGGGTCTGACCATGCACACTTGAGAAAAAAAAAAAGATAATCTTACAATTTGAAGTTTCTGTTATTCAATTTTGGGTCAGTTTTTGTATTTTAAAATGGATTACTCCTCACAACGAATCTAAGTGGGATTTATCAAATATAATCCAAGCTAACAATCCAATGACATATCACAACACGACAGTCCATTTGAACCATGCAGGGGACTGTAGTCACTCAGATATCAAAATGTTCAAAAAATTTTTCAAACATTTTTAATTTTGGGGAAAATTAGGCATTTTTAAATGGGCCATTTTGAACAAGCAAAGAAAAATACAATCCAAAATCGTTGTCCCGCAATCACAGTGCTGTCCGTATTTCAACATTTTTTTTGAGGTATTTTTGCGAAATTTGGCCTAATTACTCAGTCAATCGAGTTCTTGCACATCCACAAAGTTTCAAAAAAGATGAGGATGCCTAATAATTAGTTAATAATTATATATTTTTGGTTGTCATTTTTCCTCAAAATCATACTCCTATTTCACATACTGTCGTATTTTTAAAATCGCCATAATTTACAAACGTTTTATATAGCGTTGTATTTTGCCTATCCCAAATAACCAATTTCACATACAGACCTAATTTGGCGTATTTTCCATCGATCCTTTCGTAAACAGCTTTTCAGGTGTGATCTATAAATAATAATAATAATTACATAATATATTGGGGCTTGTATAAAGCGCCATTTCATCTAGATCACGCGCTGTGCCTATTATTATTACGCTGGCTGTGGGAGCTGGGGGGGCCAGCGTGCCGTCAGGAAATCGTCACAATCATTTCGCGTCTCTAGGCCGGCAGCTGGCCAATCGCACAATCCTATCAGCACTTAGATTGTAAATTCCCCCATAACACTTACCCCGGATATCGCTTGGTCGACGGAAGCAAGTGAGTTAAAGTGCCTTGGCCCAAGTGCACACCATTGGCCAAGCGGGCCTTCGAACCCACTTACTTGAAAAACAATGGTGTAATTATCGTCCATATTTTGTAATATACTTTATTTGTGATTTCACAATACAGACCTATATAACTTTGTAGCCTAATTAAAATACTATAATTGTACTTTTAATTAGATTATGGTTTATACTTGGACTTTACAATGTTTTTCTCTTTTCTTTAACGTAAAGTCTAGATTTTCTTTTATGCTTCGTTTTTTAAAACTATGTTTACCGTATAAACATGAAATGTCGCGGAGATTTTGAATTGGGCCGATTTTCGAGGAAAACGTGTTTTTGTAAAATACGACATGATGTGATGTGGGCGAAACGAAAGAGTAACCAACAAAGCATAATCTTAGGTCAGTGTTTTTGATATGGCACCCATCAAAATCCACTGACTTTTATATTTGTTACAGAATCTCTCAGGGCTGAAAGAGTTATATCTTTCATCACCGAGGAATGTGTTTTTCAAATGGAATTATTCAATGGTTACTTCCATTCAGAATCTGTACTCATATGTGAAAGACTTAATTGAAGTTAACAGAGGGGTGCACATTTCAAATAGCTAATTACCAATTCAGCTGTTCCCATTTCAAATTTTACTTAAATTGGCCACAAGAGAGGTGCCATGATTTTCAGTTGCAATAGCCCATACCAAATACTTTCCTCCTGTCTTTTTAAATCCCCCTTATAGATCCTATAGTCCTTTGAGGAATCAACAGAACAGAGGTGTCCATCCACCAGTTTTCTACATCAATTTCACTTAATAGTAATAGGAGCTGGACAATAGTCATGAGTCAGAAAGAAATAGGTCATATATCTTCCCAGGACTAGAATCTCCCTCAGGGGAGGGAAGATGCAGGATTTCCTATCTCCATCCAATTTGGATATATAAACCTGGTATTAGCTACCTAAATGATACAAGGTGCATAGCTTAAACATCTATATACCAGTAAGATTTCCCTCTATCTTGTAGCAAGTTGACGGGAAATAGATCAATAAATAGCTACATTGATCTGTCAAAAGGAAATCCCCCCCGATGGTTTTGAAGGTCGTTTGCAACATGGCCTGAGTACATTAGCAGGACAAATCACATCACACTAGATCTGATTCCCTCATCTAATATGTCAGTAAATTGCCCCGTATCTGTGATCCACCCTACTTGTTTATAAAATCCGAGCTTAATTGATTACCGTCTTTGAGGCAATATAAATCATAGCACCCGCTTATACGGCCAATGATTTTGTGATTTGAATCAAGAAATATGACAAAGGGAATTTTCTCTGATTTTGTAGATCATATTTCAGGTAAACTACTTGAGGGAGTTTTAGTTTATCACAAAATATCCCAGCATTTTGAGATCGAGAACAATTGCGAGTGCGAGCCTTAGATTGTGGTATTATTCCTTCAACTTCAGTTTAACACAGATTCCTTAAGAATCAGGGACAGGTCTTGCATGTGTCTGGTAGGAATATGCTTCCCAGACTCAAATTGGTTACACCAGTTGTCAAGAGGAAATGAACCCATATTATATAATCTTGATGATCACATTTTGGGTATGAATGTTGTTTGAACAAATTAACCAACTTCCAAGGGATCGTATTTCCTAAAATCACATCTGCAATGTGAATTCCTTTGAAAAATGTGACAGGACCATATGCTAAATTTGTAAAAATTTGATTGTTCTTTTCTTTTATTTATTTTGCCACAAGGTTGGCTGTAGGAAAATTATTATACTGTAGAGTAACTTCCTCTCTCTAAATCTACTATTTTATTTTGAGATTTGTTATTTTTTATTTGGAAAAAGGCTTGTAATGGAAAAAGCTGAGTTTTAAATTAAAACTGAGTCGAAACTTTTGTTTATGCTTTGAGATCAAAACATATCTCATAACTTTGGGGATTCCCATGATCTTATAAATGTGAAGTGATGTATGTAGATGATGTCATTCCAATTGGTCCAGTAGTGCAAGGTTATGGTTTTGCATGATGCTGTGGTAATATCTATTTTAGACTTGGGAACTTTTGTGAAATCATTGTATAAAGGAGAGTTCTGAGAGGTTTAGATTTGCAGCAGCCAGAGTCAGCCAGTATATCTAGAAGCTATCAGCAGTTTTTGATCTACAATAATGCAGACTTACCATAGTGGCCGGATTTATATTATATTTTTCAATTCCATGTGAGCAATGTGCTTAATTATTCTACTGTGTGCTGTGACTCCCAAAAGTGGCTGGGAATCAAAATAGGATTCCCAAATACATTGTGGCCGATAGAATTCGTGGTGATTATCTTGTGGACGGATATACTGTGGAATATTCGTGTCTTGAGTACTTAATTTAACCATTCAATCTTTAAACTGCTGGCCAGCTGGACAAATCTTATCATTCAGACTGAGAAGATTCCCATGGACTTTACCAACCCGATTTATAAGTTGTGACGTTGCATGCATTCATTTTGAAGTCCTTCACTGTAGGACATATCATGTTGACTGCAACTCTTCTTTTGTTGGACATTAGTGGATTCACGTATCAATCCTTATAAATTGTGGTTAATTTTTAATATATACAGACTGTCCCAATAAAAACTATACAATCAACTAAAAATTATAAAAATAATAAACCTGTGCATTTTTTGCCAGATATTTTGACTTTAATTTGTTAGACAAGATCCTAAGCTAAATCCTCGCTTTATGCATCCAATTTGATGTATCTAACGCGAGATATTGTCAGTTGAACACCAAGGATAAAAAGACCACTTGGGCCAGTTCACCTGAAGGTTCAGTAAACTAAGGTATAATGCGTGTAGCATCATTGGTGGGATAAAACCCTTTTCAACAAGAATATTGTAGCAGATCACAGTGAATGTATTATCATGCATTGAAATAATCAATATTTATTTTTCAGTGAAAGCACCAGAAATTTTATGTTGTGGTGAAATGGAGGATTCACTCTCAGGGGGACATAATCAGAAATTCGTTGAAATTTGGGGAATTTGACTGCGGAAACTAATGTACAGTCTACAAGTCTGTTTGAGGGACAAATGTGTGGACAAAACCTCTAAGTGGAGGACAATTACCCTTCCCCTATTCCCCACTGCTTCCAAAATGCCAGGAGGAATATGATTAGAAAGCAGTGTTAACAAGAGCAACTAAGAAAGGAATGGCTGGTCGATAGGTCTCATTTTACTACTTCAACAAGGGTGTTTTTTATGTTCATACTACCTTCTTCTGAACCTGGAGTAAAGATGAGACAACACGACTGTTTGGAATTGAATTCCCAATGCTACATGTATTTTATTAGCAATTGCGACATTATAAAGTTAAAAATTAATTTTATATCACAAGAAGCAGCACCTAATACCTACTTTTTATTTTTAATTTCAATACAAAGAATGTCTTGAAGAGATGATTTTCATGGGCAAACTTTTGTGTATCCAGAATAGCCGAAACTGGCGCAACAGGTTTTTTCAACTGGTGCCGATAATTAAGCCATACCTCCTGACCAGACCCCCAAATTTACACCAACTAAAATCTCCTGAAAGCGGGAACACTCCTAAAAAGAATAAGTAAAACTCCAATTGAGATGAACTAAATTTGGCCAAAAAAATATATTTGATTGTATAAGTTTTTTTTGGGACAGTCTTTATGTAAAATGTTGTTTTGGACATACCTAATTCTTGAACCAACTGCATTAAAATCATAAATCTTTGTTATATAAAATTAAGTGATCAGTTGTGCACAAAGGCTCTTATTTGTGTTTTGAAAGTATTTCGACCTTTGACGTCCACACTAAGAGACGCCATAACACTGACCCTAAATGTTTTGGTCTGTTATTTCTATGGTTCTATGCCTTATGTTGATGCACAATATGATACAGTCAAATCTCTCGCCCACTTTGTGGCCCCAGAATTGGACCACTACCAACCAAGTGCTTCTTTTGACTTTATAACTCACCCTGTGTTGCCATTGTAAAGAGAATTGGTGATGCGATCTGGGAAAAACCCTCCACATGGTGCAAAATTTTATATTTTTAGTTTTGTCTATCATTGCAAAGTTTGAAATATACAGTTTCCATAACTTTTTACTCTTTCTTTATGATCACAATCAAAAGTTTATACCTTAAAACGACAAAAAATAAAGTACAACATAACGATTTTTAATGCTATTTTCTTATTTCTCAACTGGCCCTGTGCGAATGTGGCAGGTTTTCCCAGAATCACATTACAATTATTCAATGACATTGATTCATGTCAGAGTTTTTATTTCCAGCCCTCTACATCTGAATAGACTATAACCTACCCTCCTTAAACAGACCTAATCGGTTTCTTTTCTAATCCTTTTAGTTAGGTCATTTCCAATACCCTTACCACATTTTAGAGAAGGATGTCAGACTTAACAGATGTTCACACATCCATTGATATGTTCTCAGTGTCGTAGCAATGGCTGGATGAAAGATGTTGTTACCACATTGATGTCTTACAGCACTCATAGGAGTTTTTTTATATTGTTTTCTAGTAAATATGTGAAATGATGTTAAACCCCACAGCTGTTTTTTTTAAAGAACTGTTGCCTGATGAATTAAAGCCTTAAGGACTGCTTTATAATCTGAAGTACTTTATTTTTCTAATGTTAATCCTTGTCTTTGTTTAAGAAATACTCATTAAAACTTACCACAAGCCTCTGATGTATAATGTTGTTTGCACTTGTTCCGCACCTATCGCCTCCTTTATCAGTTCCTACATTCACTTTGGCACCTCGTTAGTGATCCCAATGGTAAACATTGTTGGAAAATGATTTCAACAGATGTTTCATTCACCTCGGTTGTACACATTCCGCTCACTTATCTTAGTCAGAACATGGTCACAATTAGTTTATACATACTAAAGGGCTCGTCCCGCCGATTTTTTGTGCTATGAAAACCACTTCCAACTGCTTTCCAGACTGGTGCCGATTGGCCATTTTCGAAAATCGTGAGCATTTTTTTTATTTTTCATGTGAGTTCCTGGCAAGGTCTGGGCCGTTCTGTGCAGTCGTCTATAGTCTTACCCATTATTTGCTAGAAAACCGCTTCCAGACTGCTCAAGACTGGTGCCGATTGGCCATTTTTTCTTGTACAGTCCTTCTGCAGTCTGTGTGGTCGGGAACACATGGCAAATTTGAAAAAAACCCGCCACAATTTTTTCTTGCAGCTTAAAAAAATTGTGGCGGGTTTTGGAATCGGGAAGGTCGGCCTTGAACACATGAGCGGTATGGAATGGGAGCGATGAGGCTTGTGAGTTGGTTGCGCATCCTGAGTGGTTGTGTGCATTTGGAAAGTGGTCGGCATTGAGTCTGCTCCAAGCGAGAGAGAAAATGCAAGCCAACTGGATACTGTTGAATCGGCGACTACAGAAGATAAGTCGCCGACTTGCAGTCTTGGCGGCAACTTGTGCTGTCATGCTAAGGTCTGCGACTGATTGAGAACTGATCACAGTGACATGCTTCATCGCATACCTGATCGGAAACGATTGAGAGATATTCTTGTTCTTGATAATTTGAACAGACTGCAGTCGATTTGGAAAGAAATGTGGTCTTGTGTAGTTGGGAAGAGGTTGGGTCGCATCGCGAGTTGTCTTCATGTGACGGGACCTTACTTGGCGTCAACAACTCCACGACCAATCGACGAGCAAGTTCTTGACAAAAGGCATGTCAAAACTTGTGAAGTCGTTGCAAGGCGGGAATATCGGGGGACGGAACACGTGGCGTCGCCAATTAACATGCTGGATCTTGTTGATTCCATGATGCTGTTGGCTACTGCTCGGCGTTTCAGCATCCTTGTCTCGTTGACGACGGGGCTACTCAGAAGACTAATCATCCTGGTCGGGATACACATTGTAAAATTTGCCAAGTTAGGAACAAGATTGTAGCCGATTTTGAAAAAAAATGCGGTTTGTGGAGTCAGGAAAGGGTTCGGTCGGGAGCTGTCTTCTGTGTGACTATACCTTAACTGTGCATTATTTGATATCAGATTTGAATGTACATAAACATTTCAGGGACTTCCTCTAAGGGTAAGAAATTGTGAATGATGAAGTGTCTAATCAATAATCATTTGCAGGTATCTTCATCACCTGTGCATATATTGATGCATCAAATGAATGCATTAGTAATTACAATGCGGTAGGTCTGTGTAGTAAGTTCTCAATGTTTTGAAATTGTCATGTTCAATGAGCTTACTGCTCACTTGCATATACATACAATGGAGGGTGGGAATGTTAAACTATGGGTCTCCTCTTCTTTCGATATTCATGACAAAAGTATCAACATCTCTCTTTTGATGTCACAGTGACATCATGATCCCAGGAAGGTCAACATTTCTCGATATTTGCTGCAAATAGGCCAGTTGAATCCCATAAAATGTTGATATCAACCATTCCTACACCATCTTATCTATCAATCCGTAACCCTTTTTTTGTGGATCATACCAGATTCATTACTATTCATACCGATCATTTACTATTTGATAAGATCTTGTATCAACACAGGCAATTTGCTTAAATCAAACTCTCATCAAATTACCACAGCCACTGGTGTATAATGTTGTTTGCACTTTGCCGCACATATCGCACTCATTTATCGAGGATTGCCTACATTCGACTTTCAACCAGAAATGTAGCATCTTGAGTGATTCCCAATGGTAATTGTCGGAAAGATGAAAGATGTTACAGTCGCTCTGTTAGCACACATTCCATTCACCTAGAGGTCTAGTCCACCGTCAGAATTAGTTTGTTACATAAACTAAGCGCGCCTATCATTACATACCCAATTTAATGTACTTTAAACAAGTAGTGATTTACCCCAAGGTTATGAAATTGTGAATAATGAATGTATCATCAATAACCCTTTGCTAATATCTTTCATCACCTGTGCATATATTGGAAAGACAGCAAATGACGCACTAGTAATTACACTGCCATAGTTGTACTGCAGTCATTTCTCAAATACTCCTTTGCAAAAAAAAAAAAAAAAAAACACAACAACCTACAACACCCCACAACACCAAATATCCTTTTTCCTGTGAAGAAACATAGGAAAGTGACAAAAACCACAACAAATGAGCTAAACCCTTATGCCATAGAGGAGTTAAAATCTCATTTCATGTAGCAAAATTACTGATGACTGTTATACGGTGACACATTGAACACATGGTTTGTACCTCATCGTTTTTGAAGCTAAGTCATGAAGCCTGTGTGGATTATGTGCATATTGAATTGAGAGAAGTACCATGTTAGTAGTAACTAAGAGTTTGTTCTTAGCTTTCTTTGTATAACTTTCACAGTACACAATGCCTGCCACCTAAGACAAATTTGCTACTCAGGACAAATTATGTAAGGTTCACAATACACAATGCTTGCCACTTAAGACAAATTTGCTACTCAGGACAAATTATTTAAGGTTCACAGTACACAATGCCTGCCACCTAAGACAAATTTGCTACTCAGGACAAATTATTTAAGGTTCCACAGTACACAATGCCTGCCACCTAAGACAAATTTGCTACTCAGGACAAATTATTTAAGGTTCACAGTACACAATGCCTGCCACTTAAGACAAATTTGCTACTCAGGACAAATTATGTAAGGTTCACAATACACAATGCCTGCCACTTGGGACAAATTTGCTACTCAGGACAAATTATGTAAGGTTTTGTTCCATTTTATGATGGTCTGAATTGCTGCCAGGGTGTAGACATGGTGTTATTTAATGTAGTGAAAAATTGCTTTCTAAGACGGGTGCAAATTGCTTTGAATGCACAGGTGTTCTAACATATGCAACTAGTTGCCTTTAGTTTTTGCACGTTTGCACCACTTGTGCATAGCGATCACATGCAACTGGTTCCTTTGGTGGATCAGTGCGAGATAATTGAGTGTTTATGTAGAGAGCCACGAACTGGCAGCAATGTGAATGAGAGTATTACACAACAGTTGGATTCTCTCTACTCACAACTAATGAATTTGTAAGAGGTGAATACATCGTTATGTAACACCCTTATTAATTCCAATGCCAGTTTGAGGCACTGCATGTAAATAGTGTATACTGTGCAAAGGGTGAGTAGATGGAACACATTTAAGCAGGATAAACACAATTCTTACAACTGACAGGTGCCTACTATAGCTATTACCTGTGTCAACATCTGATAAAAAGGCTACTCAAGCATCTTGACACAGAGGTCTAAAAATGTTGATTTGATTGGCATAGTGCACCCTCTATTACCCTATTTCCATAAGAAATCTGGATAAATTACATTTTAAAGAAAAAAACCCAAGTTGCCTGGCAGTGATATTACCTAAAATTTTCACAGGATAGCTAGTGTTATAAGCAATCCAAATCAGGTGTCAAAATTTTCTGAGATTGTTTCATTTTGGTTTTGTTGGAAAGAGATTTTTCAACAGCTGTGTCTGATTTTTTCCCTGGTGTCCTTGAAACAACCTCAATTGCAGTCTCCAAGACATCAGCTGCCATGCGTTCCACTATACCATGTCTTCAGACTGATTTTGTTGATAAACATCCAAACTGCTTCATTATATCAGTGCTGAGAATATTTCTAGGATATTTGAAATCAACAAAAAAAAGTTCTTATCTTTGCCTCAGCAATATGCAGACCATGACAAGAGATGGTTAATTTAGCCACAGTAACAGCATTGAAAAGACTCTGTACTGAGAATACAAATGTTAACTTAAGCAGTTTGGAAAAAATTGGCTATCAACCTAAATCACTTTCCATTGAAAGGGAAGCAGATGCCTCTAACTTGCAATGCATTACGGGTTTTTCCTATGTTGATGCATCACAACGGCATTGGAATTCTTAAAGATAAAAATTCACCTGGCATGCTGCAGTCTAACCATGAAAGAATAGCTTACAATTTGTTAGCAAATTGACATTTCTGTTATTCAATTTTGGTCAGTTTGTATTTTCAAGAAAATGGATTACTCCTCACAACAAATCTAATTGAGATTTATAAAATATAATACAAAGCTAAAATCAAATGAAATATCACACCACACAGCTAGTCCTTGAAATTCTTACTCCTGCAGAATGACTTCACTTACCAGAACACATGAGCCATGCAGAGATTGTCGTTGGTCGATATCAAAATTTTCAAAACTTTTTTTTTCAAATATTTCAAAATTGGCACCATTTCCATGGCCATATTTGGAACAAGCATGAAAAATGCATTCAAATGAGTACAAGCAAGTCTAGTAGGCCTTTTAGGTCCAGTGGGTTTTATTTTAGAAAAATTGCCCATCTCAAAAAGCCACTGACTTGTTTTAACTTTACAGAAATCATTTAGGACTGAAAGAGTTCAATCTTTCACAGAGGGAATGTGTTTTTTTTCAAATAGAGTTATCCAATGGGCTATTCCATTCAGAATTCTACTCCTTGATGAAAGACTTAATTGAAGTCATCAACAGAGGGGGCCTGTTCCAATGTAATACCATTCAGTGTTCCATTTTAAATCCATACACCCTGTGTCAACTTTACCTAAATTGGCCACAAGATGAATAGTAGGGTAGTCCGACCAATTATCGGACACTTAAGGACTTCGCTAAATATTTAAAAAAATAACGCGATATTTACCTACCAAACACCATCTATATAATTGGACCATGTTCAAAAACTTTACTTGTGGCATTGAAATGGTGGGTGGCAATACGAGTTGCATAATCACCATCGGCGAACACTGACATCGAAGCACTGTGCCAGTTTTTTCAGACGCCTTTGCCAGTTTTCGGACACTTCAGAAAAAAAACGAGGGGCGTTCCGTTTTTTTGTGGAGCAATTATAAAGTGTTAGTTATTTTGTATTCTTCTACATCATTTGGTAATTATTTGTCATGTTTGTGTTGTACCAG